>JAQIUQ010004348.1:0-167418 GCA_030378365.1 Hybognathus amarus
CCGGATGTACCTTCGTTCAGTTACGTATTGCTTTATTAATTCTTTCAAAATAAAAACGTGTTATTTGAGCCGTGCTGTAAGTGTTTTTTCAATTTTATCTGGCTGGACTCTGGTATCATTTCTGCATGTGACAGTGTATTTTTTGTGCATTTTTGCAATGAACATTTGCAACTGGAAAACTTTGCAACAGCCGGTCACGAGAAAACCCTTGATTAGACCTTGAATTTTTGGCAATTTTCAGGAGTGGGAAAACAACTACAACAATTAATGTGTAGGTGAAACTGGATGTATTTATGACAAAGCTCTGTGATGTTGTGTAAAGTAGAGCTTTTTTTCCTAATGTACAGCTGTTCCACTCTTCATCTACCTCACACTGCTTTTACTAGTCCTTACAAACCTAACAGACTACACCTTTGATTTTCATTTATAAATGTATTTACTGTAATCTTTAAATCAATTAAATCATCTACTTGAAATAACAATTTAAAGTCACATAAAATAAAATGAACAATTGTATTCAGATATCAGTCTATTTGTGGATATTTGTGTTTTAAATGCAAATGATTTCCTCCTCTTTGCAAGGACATCTATTCACTGGTGATATGTTATCATAAGGCAGACAGGCAGTGTTAGCCTCATAACATCACAGCAATGGCAAGACATTCAATTGGAGCTGAAAATTTCAGCACTACATTTGTCTGTTGAGAGCCTTGATTTTGAATACATCACCATAAAGGTGCATTGGCAAGTCTCTGAGTTTTTGCAAACTCCAGCCACCTGTCCTGACAAGGTGAACTCAACACAAGGTGTGGCTACGGACCACGGCAGCAGGCTCAACTGGTAGCTCAAGGGCATGGCAGCAGCCAAAAATTGTTTGTTCAGTCATTATGTTAAAGGTGATGAACTGATCTCCAGAATTGACTTTAAATTGAAAGGAATGCATTAGGTCAACACCTATGTGTGCAAGGAAGGCGGGACATAAGAAAGTTCATCTATTATGTAAATTGTTTGTGCTTGCTGTTCACTTGATTATTATTATCAAAATTACGACCATGAACAATATAAGTTCTACCTTATTATGCGGACCTATTTCGACCCTCGACAAAGCAGAGTTATCCATTTTGTAAAAGCTCAATATTGGCTCGCCGCATCTTATTGGGCATAACACTGAAAAAGTTTATGTTCTTTGTCTTATGTGATTTGGTAAAGACTTTTCAGAATAAACAACGGATTATTAAATCCATTCTTCTTCTTTGTTAAACAGTGACACTCAGTACCAATCCTTATTATTCTACTGCCGGATTATGAGGCGATAAATCACAGTCATAAAGAAAGCTTCATTGACACAGGTAGGCAATCGTTTTAGGCTTTATATGACTAAATGATATTTTTAACATCGTTGAATGTAGCAATGCCTGCTCACAAGTTTGCTCACTTCATTATTTTATTATAACAATTACTGCAATCTTTTTTTGCTTTACAGGGTAAGGTCATTTTGAAATAAATCTAAAACAAAAACCAAATATTATAAGCTATGGTAAGTTGCAACTGCTATGACTTGAATTTCACTTCAGTTCATCAAGCTGCAAGAGATGCGCTCTGGATTGTGATTCAATTTATTAGGCTAATTTCGTTTCACCTAGGTTTTGACCAAAGTAAAGAACATACGTGTGTCAAGAACGTTCAAACATAATTTGCTCTGAAGAAGAGAAATGCACTGATGAATAGTGCAGCAACAAAGAAATGTATTGGTCAAAAGAGGTATGTTTGGTTTCATGTCAGCCACTGACCCAGCAAGAGTTCATTAATATCACCAATCTGTTCGTACCTCGCAAAGGTCCGCCTAGGTAAAGTCTAATCACTATCACATGTCTATATTCAAGAAAAAACATCGTTTAGTATATAAAGGATAAAAAAGAAATATTGTTTTGTAATGTTATTGATCAAATAAAAAGCTAAAATGCACTAAACCACTTTCTTTTAAAGTGAACACTGAACTTTTGATTTTTTGGTCTTGACTAATAAACAAACAGAAATAATGGTTACCTTGAAGCAGTTCTCTCTTCCATGTAGTTCGTACACTGCGCTCTGTAGACGCCAGTGCAAGCACTTCAGAGTTCTCGTAAAGCTGCAAGTTTCTGCTGTCTGGCGAAGGCAGTTACTACCAGTATGTGAACACCCGACACATGTGTGATGCTCGCAAGAGCTGGCCAATGGTCATCAACCTGAAGGCTCACACTGTGTAGCGTACATGAATACACGTTGAAGAATGACATGAAGGAGGGGGCTTGTGGGATGAGTGATTGTATTTGCACACGAAAAAGAATATCTTAACGGTTTAACATTACATGTGGACAGCTGTCGTCGCATGGATTGTTCAGCAATCTTGTTCTTACTCCTTTCTGACCTTGAAAGAGCTTTGAATGGCAGTCACAATTCTATATGCAACAACTCTCAATATCTGGGCAGCTGGTGTTCTTCGGCAAATGTTAGCCATTTCAACTGCTGATCTGGGCAGGTAGTTCATGGCCAAATCAGATTAATATTAAAAATCAATAAAATCAAAATTCAGCTGACATGTCATGATGATGGTTGCAGAGTTGTACAGCTCCACCAGGAGGCATCAGCAGTCATACTTAATGATTAACAGGAACCATAGCTACTTCCGATAACGATCAAAGAACATTCCATTAATTTCTCATCAAGCACAATGGATTGGCTGCTAGCGTGCGCCATTTACTGCAGTTTTTAAAATAAGCAAGAAGTGAAGGCAAAAATCGCTAAGTTGACGCTCCAGTTTCATTGTTCCATGGTAATTCGCCTGACTGTCCTTTTAGTTTTTAACAATGTAAGAAGTGTTCTTTAATAGTGGTGACAGGCGTTGCTAGCCGACGATAAGTCATATTTCCTCAGCCTGTTATTGAAAATGATATTTTTCAATTTTGCCATATGCAGGTAATCATATTTGCTAAATTACTTGCTATTGATTTTAACTAGTAATACCAAGAGCTTAGTCCACCAGGCTATTTGCATAATTATGTATATCACGAAGAACAAGTTCTTAAAATACATATTTATTAGTTCAAACTGCATAAAATAAATAGCATATGTCAAATAAAGCATAATGTTTGTTCGCAGTTCTAAATAAAATGTTAATTGATTTAAAAATGAGCAAATATTCTGTATTGATTTCAGCCTTAAAACATTTGTAAATTAAAGAATTTACTGTCTATGAGTTCATTGAAATAAAAATCTAAAAACAATCAGTTTGGACTAGGTCACTGTTCAGAGAAACTGAGGTAAAGTTTCAATATATTATCTAAATGCTTCATTTACAGAGGCAGTTCAGTAAGCTGTGAAGGCAAAAGTCAAACACCTAATAGTGTAAAATACTTAAAACCACAGCACGTCCCTGTAAAGGGTAAAAACGCAAAAGTCTGTCTGACAGTGAAGGTGCTCCACATTGCCACCTGGAGTGCATACTACATTGAATTTCACACACTTTTGCGTCACCATAGGTGAACTATCCCTTTAAATAAATGTTTCCTTCACTTATTTTCTTAACTGCTTAATTATAGTTAAAATGCTTAGTACAAACTTCTGTTATTGTTTGTTGTGTTCACTGTTCATTCTATTGCTCTGTCGTGTTTCATCCACAGTGCACTGTTCTTCTGTTGTCTGTACTGCATGGTCTTGGTTTTTGGTATCGGTGCATCCCTAATAATTGCATACCATTTTTGGCATGACATTTTTATTTGCTGTTAACAAAAGCTGAGAAGACTGATGCTTACAGTGTCCATCTTGGAGTCCGCCTAGTGGTTAGCACACAGAGATCAGGTCATATCTACAGGAAGGTTCAGTACTGTTCAAGGTCTTCTTTAGCAGGAAACCTGAGAAGTGCCAAATCCCTGCAGACAGAGAATGAGATGCATGAACCAAATGGAAACAAATGCAAATAGTCTAAGAATCAATCATTGAAAATAACAAAAATATTAACAGGATGTGACGGAACATTTATTACTCAACATGCATTTATTTCCACTATAACTGTGAGTTATCGGCACCATTAAACAACCAGAACTATACAAATGTACACTTCCGGTTCAAAATTTTGGGGTCAGTAAGATTTTATTTTTTACTTTTATTCAGCAAGGATTCATTCAATTGATCAAAAGTAACATCAAAAATTATACATTTAAAATAAGTGCTGTTCTTTTGAACTTTCTAATAAAAGAATCCTGAAACAAATTTTATTACAGGATCAAAAAAATATTAAGCAGCACGACTGTTTTTAAAATTTATAATAAGAAATGTTTCTTGAGCATAAGATCAGCATATTAGAACTATTTCTGAAGGCTCATGTGACTGAAGACTGGAGTAATGGCCCCAAATTTTTGAATGGTAATGCATGTACACTTAATCTGACAAACCAGTGCTTTATCTTACCGCAAGGGGAACTCCACGATCGTATTCCAGTTTCTCTCGAGAGTATTTTGTGTAGGAGAAACGCTTTAAATGGATGATCAGAACCTCTGGCAAAGACCACAGATCCAATTTCTTAGTAGCAAGCTGATGCCTTTTACATGTCGGACAATACCTACAGACCACATAAACAAACACAAAATGTGTGGAGGATTCTTTAAATACATCACCAGAAATAATAAAACAAATTGTTCTGGCTCTAAATTCTGCAACAAACAACACAAGACATTCCCCTTTCTCACATAAAGTTTGTAGTTCAGTCAGATATTTCAGTATAATAGCAAAGAGTGTTGCATGTGCTTGATTGCTGATCGCTTACTCAGCACACATGACAGCTGGATTAAAACTAAATAGTATACATAGCTTAAGTAAAAACATGAACTGTTACATGATTTATGTGTAACATGGTTTTCTACATTATTACAGGAAACCCGGTTTGATTCCCAGGGAAAGCAAAAACTCTTAAGAAGTTAAAATGTGTAGCTTGAAATGCATCTGACAAATTCATACATGTAAATGTAATAAAGGATAGATTGGAATTAAAGCCTAGAATCTGTGATAGGTCTGAGAAGTAGATTACCAGGGTTTTCCTCTTCCAGTGTCTCTACCGTGGTAAAGAGCTCTATACATTCCTGTAGCTGCACTGTCGTTTGCTGGTGAGGGACGTCCATGCTCTGATGCTTTATGTATTTCTGCATTAACACATAAACAACATGTGTTTGCAATAGAAATGATGCAGTTTTCATAACTTCAGCCACCAAGACGGAAACAAAACATCATTAAAAACAATGGATTTTGAATTATATTTAATCAAATGAACGAATCTTTTTTAGAGTCATTTGGCTCATTTAAATTAGCAAAATGACTGGAAAAAAGATCTGTCTCGTTTTAATGAACGAGTTGGAACAGGAGAGTCATAAATGTGCATCACAGAAACAGAGCAAGGTTTATTTATTTATTTTTTAAATGACCGATCGTTAGGGTTAGGTAATTTAAAGCCCTTTAAAGCTGCACTGAAACTCTTATTTGGACCTTGAACCGTTTGGTTCCCATTGAAGTCCATTATATGGAGAAAAATCCTGGAATGTTTATCAAAAACCTTAATTTCTGTTCCAACTGAAGAGAGAAAGACATGGACATTTTGGTTGACATGGGGTGAGTAAATTATCAGCAAAAGTTTTTTTAAAGTGAACTACTCCTTTAAGCAAATTAAGCATATCAAAAAGCATACCAGTGGTTCTTGACTGGTGAGTAAAGGTTTGATTAAAAAACCATGATAAATGCAAATAAGAAATGATTGCAAATTTGAACATATTACTCCAGTTCTAATCTCTCTTCACTGGCTACCGATTAAATTTCCAATAGACTTTAGCTTTTTGTTTTTAAATCATTACAAAAGTTAGCTCCCCAGTACTTATCTAAACTTCTTCACCCAAAATTGAAGTCAAGATCACTAAGATCGGGGAATTGAATTTACTTTCTGACCAGACTAAAAAACAGGGTGACCGTGCTTTCGCAGCTTATGGACCTAAATTATGGAATAGCCTACTTTCAAATATCAGATCTGCCCAAACTCTGACAACTTTTAAAACTTCCCTTTTTTCACTAGCTTTTAATGTACCTTGATGTGTTCGTCCTTTCCTCTTTGAAGTATACTTGTTTGTCTTGTGCATGTTTTGTCTACCTTTTTATTGCCTTGTCAAGCACTTTGGTCAACGTAAGTTGTTTTAAATGTGCTATACAAATAAAATTGTATTGTATTGTATTGTAAGAAAATGTTCAATATATTTTTCTGAATTTCAAAATAAGGCTATTACCTAGGGGAGACAAATTTGTATTTTATTACATTATTACTTGTGTAAAAAATAAACCTTGATGCTATTTTGGGTTATTTGAAAACCACTTTTGTTGAAAAACTAGGTAATGCATATAACATTTTGAGGTTTTCATATTTATAGCAGTGACACAAAACATATCACTGCATTAGGACCTATACTTCAAAATGAGCATGACACTAAACCTCAAATAGAAATGATTGCTATTGAGCCTGGTATGAGAGGTAACATTCATTTCCAACAGACGCAAAGCATTTCTTAAGGATCAAAGAGCTCATTAGCAATCTTACCTCGGCTTCATTCTCATTGTAATACTTCTTCTTTATATCAGGGTCCCAGTCGATGGCAATGTATGGCTGAGCTAAACAGAAACAGTGAGTCAGGCCATTTGGAGCAGGAACATTTACACTTGATGAATTCTCTGATTTAAAAGACACCATGACAGCCGCTCCTCAACTTTGAAAGGGTATAAATTGAGCAGCCAGACAAATAAAAGACATACAATCTCACTTTGTTATGACCCTTGCTTGTGCGCACATGTCCCTGAAGTTATACAAAGGCATCAGAAGTAGAGAGGTCTGTAATAAATTGAGTGTCTTATTAGTGTACTCACAGCTGAAAGAGAAGCTGCTGCCCGCCTCTGCCATCCCTTCGCTCCGTGGTGCCATTAGAGTTCACCGCCTGAATGGTGAAGAGGGCTTTTTTCCGTCTCTCAGTGTAGTGCCGTCTGCCCGTCTTATTTGCCTGCGCACAAGTTGCTGCCCCTTCCCCATCTTCTTCCTCCTCTTCCTCTTCTTCATCCTCTTCCTCCTTTCCCGAAGATTTGCGCCAGCACTTTGGTCCCCATCAGTGGCATCTTGGGAGTTGGTGTCAGTGCTGCCGGATGCTGATTGGCCCTCTTCTGTACTGCTGCCCCGGTACGGTTCACTGCTCGAGCTCTTCGTCCTCAGCTCGCCTCCTCCCTCGCCGCTCGGGCTGACCTCTAACGGGCCATTGTTCTGCCCATCCGTCTGATTGTTCTCTTGAGTCTGTTCCTCTTTCTTGGCTGACCCCGCCTCCTCTGAGTCTTCCTCGCCCTCATCTGTTCAGAAATTAATCATAAGTACCATACTGTTAACAAGTTTGGAGAAAGCACAATTTGCATATGATTTGAAAGATGTCTCAGTAACATTTTACTTAAAGCCTTTATATATACACCACCGGTCAAAAGTTTAGGGTTCGGTAAGATTTTAAAAGAAGTTTCTTTTGCTCACCAAGGCTGCAATTTTTTGATAAAAAATACAGAAAAAACACAGTAATATTGTGAAATATTAACTCAATTTAAAATGACTTTTTTATGTTAATATATATTAAAATATAATTTATTCCTCTGAAAAAAAGCTGACTTTTCAGTATCATTACTCCAGTCTTCAGTGTCACATGATCCTTCACAAATCACTCTAATATGATGATTTTATAATGCTCCAAAAACATGTATGATTATTATCCATGTTGAAAACAGTTTTTTACATTTTTATTTCAGGATTCTTTGATGAATAGAAAGTTCAAAAGAACAGCTTTTATCTGAAATGGAAAGCTTTTGTTACATTAAACACTACCCTTTAAAAAGTTTGGAGTCAGTAAGAATTTGTATTTTATTTTGGGGGAAATAAATAAGAAATCAATACTTCTATTCATCAAGGATGAGTTACATTGATGAAAAGTTACAGTAAAGACATTTATAATGTTAGAAAAGATTCTAATTAAATAAATGCTGTTCTTTGAACTTTCTATTAATCAAAGAATCCTGAAATAAAAATGTAAAAAACTGTTCTCAACATGGATAATAATCATACATGTTTTTGGAGCATAAAATCATCATATTAGAGTGATTTGTGAAGGATCATGTGACACTGAAGACTGGAGTAATGATGCTGAAAATTCAGCTTTTTTTTCAGAGGAATAAATTACATTTGAATATATATTAACATAAAAGTCATTTTAAATTGTCATAATATTTCACAATATTACTGTGTTTTTTTTGTGTATTTTTTATCAAAAAAATTGCAGCCTTGGTGAGCAAAGGAGACTTCTTTTAAAAACATAAAAAATCTTAACGACCAACAACCAACCAAATATTAGAAGTAACAAGGAATCTGCAAATATTATAATGCATATTAACATTGGTTACCTTTATTTACTGAAAAGATATAATGCAACCATCTTTATTATGCATTATACATAAAGGCTTTAAGTAAAGTTACCAACGTCTCTCGTGCATTGTCTCACTTAGACAAAAAACAGTAATATTATGTAATATTATTACAATTTAAAATAACTATTTTCTATTTAAATATATTTTCAAATTTAATTTATTCCTGTGATGGTAAAGCTGAATTTCCAGCATCATAACCATCAGAAGTCATTCTAATATGCTGATTTGCTGCTCAAGAAACATGTCTTATTATTATCAATAATAATAATAAACTGTTGAAAACAGTTGGCTGCTTAATATTTTTGTGGATTTTAAGAAATATAGATTTCATATCATTTGAAACATTATAAATGTCTTGACTGTCATTGTTGATCAATTTAATGCTTCCTTACTGAATAAATAAATTCTTAATATGGTTACCATCTTTAAAAATAAAATAATTAAACTTACTATCTCCAGAATTTTTAAACTTCAAGAAAATACAGTCATACCATCACTAACTCCATTGGTCTGTGCCTTGTACAACTCTTCATCCTCATCTTCTTCCTCTTCTAATTCTGAGGGATCTATGGGATGGACATAACGCCTGTGTACGGACATAATCATCACACATATGAATGGCAACCCAACTCTAGCTAAAAAGAAACAGATCACTTTACTTTAACTCAAAATCAGTGATACTGAATAACACCATATGATCACAGAAGTAACAGGAAGTATTTATCAGGTGCAAAGAAACTTAGATAATAAAATGCATATACAGACAGTAAAAAAAACCCCAAATATTTTTATGGTCAATAATAAGTAAGATGCAGTTTTGCAGTAAAAAAACAAAAAACATACAAGTTAAAAAACTAAATGATCTCCTAAGTCTAAACTAGCTTGTGACAAACCCTGTATGACCGGTTAGACTTACGCCAGTCTTTTCAGGAGGAGCTGGTAGAGATCTTCCCGCGTGCACTGGGCGCGTGGCACAGACATCAGCAGCGGGTGACCGAACAGGGAAGTGCTGTAGCTGTTGCTGCCTGAGCCGTAATCTCTGTAATGAGAGCGTTCACGCATGTAGATGGCTGAGAATCACCTCCTCATCAGCCTCAGCCATACAGCCATTGTTCAGCTGATACCTGCGGCACACCACAGAAAAAACAGTCAGACAGACACACCTTTCCCCAATAATCAGTTTATATACAGTTACAGTATATGCCATTTTTACCAGTAAATTAAATCTGAAACAATATTGCTATAAGTTAATTAATTATATCTGTGTGTGTTGGTGTGTTTCTGTATTATTAAGGCTGTTTACTCAGTCCTCTCTTACACAAATATATCGTCCCGGTCCAGTATACAGCTTAAGGACTCCTCAGCTTGGTAAATCCTATAGAAGCGATGATTGAACACGATTAGCCACGGCCATCTGTGCGGAACAGATCAATTATTAGCTCATTAGATAACCAAATCTAATAATTGAATTTTCAGAACAATTCGACAATGTTTCAATAGTTTAAAAACACTTTTGAACCTGGCTGGGTGGGACGTCTGTTGCCTGAGAGAGGGCCGTGCACAAGTCAATCACTTCGACCAGCTTTAGGGACAATCAGACGATACTGCAGAGAGAAGACACACATTCATCAGTCATCAGGATGAACAAAACTCAATGTAAAGCATCCTTATTCCTTACTAAGCGCTGTTCAACAGAACTCAGACTAGTTTGCCCTTAGCAAAACTGGTTCTGATGACACCACCAGCTAACTTCCTGTTTACAGATGTGCAGCGCTACATCATTCACATCTGCCAAACTCATAGTATAGGCTCACTCATAATGAGCATGTCTGTTGCTGCACATATCTGCATTTCCTGCCAGAAATGACTGAGCATTATTATAATAGTATTTTGCTGTTTTTTGTGTGTACGTAACATAATACAGACCTGTGTCGGTTTGGCCATGGGATCCAATGAGACATAGAACACCTCCATGACCCTCTCCTTACTGACTGGTAAGGGCACACTCAAGTAGCAGAAGGGGTCAAAAGTCACAGAGACCTTGTTGCACTCAGGGCACACGAATGTTCAACTTAAACAACCCGTGGAACGTGTTTAGACAATGACAGAATCGTTCCGCCTCAGATGGTTGCGCCACGCTTCCTCAGCCACTTCCTGTAACACAAAAATAGAATATGAATCCCATAGTAACACTCTGTTTTGTTTGTAGAGTTCTAAACACGTTAAGAGGTGAACCAATAGTGGTTTTACAGATATTGCTAAACTAAGCTGGAAAACTGGCCAATGACAATCATTATTAGCCCTAATAATGATTTTATATATGTTTAATCGAAATAAAACCATATGGGATTTGGCAAAGGCTGCAATTATTTTATGTGCAGTTTGTCAGTGCAGCACAGCTGATCAGTAGTAAATGCTGCTTATATATATTGTTATATGTCATAAATGGTATGAGGTATACACTATGCGAGTTATTCTTCATGTACTAGAGTGTTCGTGTGTAAAAAGCACCTGGTCAGGTCTTCCATCAGCATCCTTGAGTTCAATATACTCCTTCTTTTTACCCGGTTAGGTCTTCATGAAGACCGTCCAACAGGAAAGACAGCAGCTCCTGAGAGTCGTGTTGCTGGTATCCCAGAAACTGTGACGCAAAGTGGTCGAGCCTTGGTCTGCAGACACACAAAAGCAATGCTGGTTGATTTCTGCACTACTCATGGAGAATTAACTAAAAACAAAAAATAATTACCATGTTTACAGCCAATAACAAATTACTTCAACTGATCAAAAGCGACAGTAACGACATTTAAACCACTACAAACGATTTTTGTTTCAAATAAATGCTGTTCTTTTGAACTTTCTTTTCACAAATCCTGAATAAAAATGTATCACAGTTTGCATAAAAATATTCAGCAGCAGTTTTCAACACTTGTTTCTTGAGCAGCAAATTGGCATATTGATTTCTGAAGGATCATGTGACACTGAAGGCTGGAGTAATGATGCTGAAAATTCAACTTTGCATCACAGGGAATATATTACACTTAATGCATTCAAAAAGAAAACAATTATTTTGAACGGTGATCACGTTATTGCAACGTCTTACTGTAAAATTATTGTTTATAGTTGTTTTTTTGCATATTAAGATTTTTTTATTTTACCTTAATTAATATGAAAGAAGGGAGAAAACGGACTGGGAATTGTTGCAAACCAGATTCGAAATGGACACAAACAAGTTTTGCACTAAAAATGCTAATGCAGAGTGATCACTACAATTACATTACCTTAAATACCCGAGGAACCACAGAATAGTGCCTCCCTGACCACATCTGTTCGATGACATCTGCGTAGGCTTCTGCAATTTCACCCTTCATGCCCAGAGGGTTAGTGAAGTTCAGCTCCTCCAGATACAAGTTCATCAGGAAGTACTCCGTCAGTGGCGGCGTGTTACTCAGACACTATGGGGAAAAATGCACACTTCATTTTAAGAAGAGCCTTTATAGATATTTTTGCAAAAGATAAAAGACTGCGTGTTCAACCATGGCCTCTGACCTGTAAAGCTGAGTTCATGAAGCAGGTGTTGCCCAGGTTCGTGAGGCCACAGACTCCAGGAGACCCTCGATACGAGTCCTCGTCAGCAGAGTTCCGCCTGGAGAATTCAATATTAATTCCAAATATTCAATAAAATCACAGTTAAGTTTCAAAGCCCAGCTGTTGAACTGCCCATCTAAAGATCATTTCTGGTTATGATAGACACATACCAACTTTTGATTTGAAAGTTCTCTACGAAAATGCTAGCTAGGTTTTTAATTTGTTCTAATTTTTTAAGCTTTCTGCAGAGAAATCATCATAATTTATCTTTATATGACTATTTCCCTCGTTAATGACTAAAATAGGCTAGGGTTGATTACCTTTAGAAATTCAATGTAAACGCCATCTGCTACTTTTAGCTGATCAAAATTTATACTATGCATTATATAAAAATAGTAATAATATATATATTATATAATATGGCTGCCTCAACACAAAACATGTGACTATAACATGAAATAGAGGATAACAATTTATTTCATTAGTTTACATGAAATATTTAACTAATTATAAGTAACTTTGCAAGTATGTCAACTTATTTTATTAACCCTCACAATCTACCAACACTCTAATGAGATTTAGTTAGTATGTAGTTGCAAATTAATAAAAGTTAGTGGACATGTAGTTGCAAAGTATAGTAAGCAGAATGTCTAAAGTGGACTATCAGAAATAAAGTGAAACCAAATACAGCATTACAATATTAGGTTGAGGCAGTGCAGATCAAGTGATTTTTGCAGCTTAGGTTCAATATTTTTCAATATATTTTTTTAACTGGGGTGAATAGCACATTAAGCTTCTTAATTCCCCAAAAATCATATAAAATTAGATTTTCTTTATAACATAACATGTTATACATAACTACTCTTTTTTAACTCATCTGTATTGGGGAAAACTCCTTTGCAACCTACTACAGTTGTTTGTCTGTTTATAATTTAGCACCATGCTAACAACTATGGCTATATTCATGGTTAGAAACAAGTGGAAAATGTCTAACCTACTTCAACTAGTTACAGATTTAAATAAATGCGGCTGATGAAACCTGTTTGGATGACTGTGTGTTTTGTGCTTTAAACACGTGACTTTCCATTTACCTAAACGAAAGGGAACTTGCACTAGTGCACGAGAAAAGGAAGCTAGTGCCTTCACACTCACATGATCTGAGGCCTGGATGTGGGCCACGTACCATCCACATTCCTGATCTCCATAATCACCGTCTGTGGAGTGGGTAGAGCATGTTAAGACACAACACACCCACTAACACAAGCAGGGTGGCCCATGACAAAGCACTCTTCTTTATTTTTAAGTATTATAAGAAAAGTTTGTCTATATGACAAACCAACTGGGTGAGGTTACCGGCAGTGCTTATTGCACAACCGTTTGGTGACATTTACAGTAATATGATGGATGATCAGAGTTAAGGAGAATATAGGTGTGTATTTTACCATGCCAGAACTGAGGCAGGCGTCTAGGACGGTCATGTTAAGGTTGCGTAGCCTTTCTGAGCTTGTATCCGTACTCCTCATCCACAGTCGGCTCTCAGCAGTCTCTGACACAGTAAAATGCTGCCGTATCTTTTGATGTATAGAGTCTATGAAACACAGATACACATGATAGTGATTTTTACACGTATACCTGAGGAGAAAACACATTCACAGATCTGCAGCTCAGCTGCCAAAGTCCTGAGGGGTTTCAAACATCGGTTTACAAAACGCAATTACATGCCAAATGTAAACTACATCTGTAAAAATAGCATTCTGTAAAACAAGTGGCAATCCAGAGCTTGAGCTAAACATTTGATGCTTTGAAGAAGACATTTAGAAACTGTTTATCAGGCATAATTCATTGTTTATAGCTATAAGTTAGTATGAGCTGAAATAATATAACATACAACACAAGCATGCAATAATAAAATTAAGCATTACACTTAACCCTAAAACTGTATTCTGGACAAATTTGGGCAAATAGTTTTGATTTATTTAAAAAAAAAACTTCCCTTGATCTGAGCTGTATAAGACTTGGCTACTTTTCCTAAGTTTGCCTCCTGAAGACACACAATTTTATTTGACTCAATTCTACATTGTTAAGTGGGTGAAAAAAGAAACTCCTTAATCTTGTATTTGGGTAAAAAATGGGCACCCATAAAAATTAATGGGAAAAACTGTAATTTAAAGCATTCTAAAATAAGCCAAAATAAGACACCAGATGACAGCAAAGTCATCTTTAGGTTTTAGCTCTAAGAACTTATGGGAATGATATTTTAATGTAGTTAAAAAAAAAACAATAAAAAAACATAAAAATAAGCATACTTTACATAGAAAATATGGTACTTTTTGAAGTAAATAAATTCAAAAATACCCCCAAAATAAAAATAAAAAACACCATAAATGTATAGACAAAACTTTATCGAAGACAGTGATATAACATTTATAATAAATAAAAATTATGATCACACCTGAGTCCTCTGTGCCCACATTTGTCCACAATTACAGGATTAAGGGCTATAAAGTGAATACGGTTTGAGGGTTAATAACAAAGACTAATGTTCAAAAGTTTGAGGTTTGTAAGTATAAAATAAATACTTTTCTCAGCAAATAGGCATTAAATTGAGCAAAAATTACAGCGAAGACATTAATAAAATCTATTTCAAGTAAATGTGGTTCTTTTGAATATTATATTCATGACTTCAAACTTTTGAATGGTAGTGTATGAATTTCATTCAATAAAAAAAAAAATCAAACCATGAAGAGTTAACTTAAATAAAGATCATAGTACAAGCACAAAATGATGATAAAACAATGGATAAACACTAGATCTGTGCCACCCATATGCATGCGAATGCATGAGAGAGGAAAAAAGCACATGCAAAGAAGTTTCTTTTTTAAATTTGGTGAACTCTGTGAATTTGTCTAACAAAACATATACACACATCTAAACGTCACAAATTCAGCTCAATACAAAGACTGAACTATTATTAAACCTGAATGTATTATTATTTGTTATTTTTGATTCATTACTTATTCAAAACAATAGCCCTTATCCTGATGTTCACTGCAGTGATTTTACAAACTAAAAGCCTAGTGAGACTTAAATGCTTACTATGAAACTAGTCTATACATCAACAGCCGTTACTTACGTATCTTGTCTGCTCTAGACTGAACTGTCCAGCTACGGTATTTTCCAAGTTACTGAGAGACAGAGGTAGACCTCCACAGGGTAGACCTCTACTTTAACAGTGCTGGGAAGATCAACAACCTGGAAAGAGAAAGATGAAGACTTTCACGTCATCTTCAGTTAATGACAACCACTGCCTAATTGGACTGACTCCAATACAAATGAAAGTTAGCAGTCTGGTTAACACTACCTTTCGTTCCAAAGGAGGCTGATCATCCATCAAGTCATACCAAGACAAGAGTTTTTGCCAGGCTTCTGATCGGGACCAGAATGAAGTCCTCATTCTCTGACAGCCTCTCTTTCAGGTGGTAGGAATCCAAATCTACAAAAAGCATACACAGAATTTGAAACATATTCTTCACCCACAGTTATTAAAGGCAGGGTAGGCGACTTTGTTCCAGAAGCATTTTTTTTGTTATGCTGGTTGAAAGTCTCTTCACATTCCGAAAGCAATCACTAAGTTGAGTGGTTTAAATGTATCTATAAGTATATATCATCTGTGAAAGCGTAGGACCATAAAAAAAGTTCAGTCCAATCATTGCATTGATACAATGTCCATCCTGCCTGTCAACGTATGTATCTACATACCTCCGAAGACTTTAACGTCAGTCACAGAGCACCGCAACTGAAAAAGCAGACTGTAAAAAAATAATCGTGATTTTAACGGTAAAATTAACAGAAAGTTTCCAAGTAAATAACTGTGATAGATCTTAAGGTACATTTAATATTATTTTACTGTAAAATACCGATAAATTTACAGTTTTGAAAGTGAAAAAGTTACAACTCATTGTATAATTTACAGTGAAAAACCGTTGCACACAATTCCCTATGTGACACTTCACATTTTATGTATTTTTCTTGGTTGGTTCCTCATAGTTTTCTAATCAGTTATGTACATTAGGGTTTTATATTACATTTAATGTTGTTAAATTAATGTTTATTGCATTTTTAAAATTTCATGTGTGTTACCATGATGGTGTTTAATGTTTGTGTGAATGACACTGTGCAGCTTCTTTATATAAATATTAACCTTCATACGAAAGACTGCTTATGATGAGCTTTGGTTGATCATGTGACTCATCTCTGCTGTGATGATTGGTGGATAGCAGTGAAATATAATGGTACAAAAGGGACATCAATTCTTCAATAGATTGGTAAATTAACATTATATCAGATAATGAAATACGGTTTATTACTGTACATTTTTTGTATAACCAATAGCCGTTGCTACTGTATGTTTGATGTTAAAGTTCTGGCAACCACAGCTGCCATTTTTTTATAACGTAAAAATTACAGTGCTGCGTTCACGCCATAACTACTGTGATTTGGAATAGATAGAAACCTGTGACGTTATACTCTGAGCTGTTCGTGAATCAAATTTATGTGTTTAAATGGCAACTTTGAGTTGTTTACGTTCATTATTATTCGTAATGTTATGTGCTTTTAGACAAGAGGTAGTTTAACGCCATCTCTCGTGATGTGTTTTGAAAGGAGGCGTGGCTTTGGAGACGCTCTAAAGGAATCTTATGCTTTCAAAGCTAGCTTACTATTGCTAGCATCTCTGAAAAATGCCTACTCTGCCTTTAAGGAAACAGATTTACAGAGAATGAGACATTAAACATTTTTATGGGGCAACTATGGTATCTTGCTCTAAAAGTCAGTATGAAACGGAAGTTGCGATATTTGTTTTCCATATTGTGACATATGAAACAGCTTCTTGGATGAGAAAAAACGTATTACAGGACTTTATTTTCGTCCATTTGGAATTGAGTGGTTAATTTTAATGGTTGTTATATTACTACTGGTCGATTTCATGTGATTGACAGGTTGCCCAGCCCTAACTCCAATTCAGGGCAATTTGTTGTTGTTTTTTAAATAATGATGTGCAAAGATAAATCATTTAAAGAAATACAATAATACTCCAAATAAAAACAAGAATTGTCCATTTATAGTGTATGGTGACTTTAACATCTCAGAATAGCAAAACTTACCTTCAGAAAGAGCTCAGTGTTACTGAATCTTTCGGGATAAGAGGAGGAATTTTGATCCCCGGTGTGCACATACTCTTTCCACTGATCAAACCATCTCTTGTCCAACAAATACCTGCAATACAAGACACTTGCACCTGTCACACATTCTGCACTGCTTGTTTATATCAGTCCAACATCATTTAATGAGCTTTCAGGGCAAATCTGTTTAATGTAAACCGCACAGGCACCAGTGAAGAACACGGATTAAGACACCAAACACTTGCCATCTGTCTTTCGAACGAGAATGAATTTATGGCTGATCTGCCTTTCTTTTTCAAGGAACGACCACAAAGCGAAAGTAACTTTCCCATTACAGACTGACATACCCTCCAGAGATGGAAGTGAAACTTAAAGCAAGTGTGTTAATACATTTCCAGTATGATAATGAAATGAAACGGTTTAAAGCAGGCAGAGATGGGAATGTTGACAGACAACCAACATGTCAACATTTAATTATCCTTAGGAAGCTGTTTACCAGGTCAACAGATCTATCAGGCCTGAAGTAAAACCCCACCTGTATATTAGTTTCGCTTTTTTGATCTTTAAATCATTTTGAAGTCTCTCAATCATATTGACAAGGCTACTATGAACCTGAAAACCCTCAAACCACACAAACCCAAACATGTTATCAGTTTTATAGAGTTATGTTTGAGCTTTATCTGTGTTGTTGTTGTTGTTGCTTTTAATGTTTGTTTGTTATCGAAGCTGAAGTTTCTCTTACCAACTGTCTCCGGCCCGGAGCTGCTGCTGGTTCAGGTTGTCGATCTCCCGCGACTGGGTCTCTAGTCCCGAAGGCTCGTAGCCGAACCGGTGCTGCCAGTTGGCAGCCATAATCACTCATAAAATCCGAAAAAGGCGTTAGAGCCGCATAGACACACCGGAATGCTTTATGAACGCAGGAAGTAGGAAGACGGTTAGAATCGACGACTTCCAGCGTCTTGCTAAAGCGGGCGGAACTCCAGAGGCAAGAGGATGTGTGTGATGGAAGAAGATTTTAGAGTTTGAACTGAATAAATAGATAAATAAATTATTAATGCGATAAATACCTTACCATTTTTCATAACATTTACACTGAACTTATGTTTTCATATTAATTTTGTATTGAATTCTGCAATTTGTAATGTAATATATTATATTTATTTTAGTGCTTTCAAATCGATTATATATATATATATATATATATATATATATATATATATATATATATATATGTGTGTATATATATATATATATATATATATATATATATATATATATATATATATATATATATACATACAGATATATTAAACGAAAACGTTTTTATTAGATGTGATGAATCGTGATTAATCGCTTTGACAGCACTAATTTATTTATACATTACTGTGAATTGATTAAAAATATATTATCTGAATTACAGAATGAATGGAATGAGGTAATTTGGTTGCTTTTCACATATCTGTATGTTGAATGCATGTAGGCCAACATGGACTGTAAATACTATACAAATCTGTGTTGGAATATTAGAATTAGATTGTGATATAATAATAATAGGGTTTTAGCTGATTTATGAGGACATCAAAAATAGTAAAAGTTTCAGCAGTTTTTGGTGGGTAAGTGATAATTTATAAAATTATTAAATGTGGAAATCTAGGATTAACCTATGTAAGTATCCTAGACCTGTTCACAAACAGAGTTGAGATTGAGGATTCAGGCCTTAATTCAATTAACCTTTGTTAAAGGGATAGTATTTCTGTTGGTTATCAACCAGTTGAGGATAGACTTCCATAAAAAAACATAGCTACTATGGAAGTCAATGGCTAACATCAACTGTTTGATTACCAAACAGAAATACTAGGCTATAAGCTATTAATACTACAGAAATAACATTCTTTAAAATATAAGGAACTTACATAAATATAAGAAACAACAGAAAGAAACTATGAGGAAACAGAATAACAGAATGAAGGAGTAGCTAAATGATGAGAAAATATACATTTGTGGGTGACTATTCCTTTAAGTAGCTTTTATGAGCATGCCTTAGGTAAAAGGCAAAAAGGTGGATTTTATTTTAAGAATATATCAGTACAAGTTGCTTTTAGTTCTCATGCATTTTAATCTGGGACTGAGACTTAAACCTTGTTTGTGAAACCTCGGGTTAAAGTTTTAGCTGTAGGACAATGCTTATGGCACAAGGTGGCAGTGTTTGTCAAAAATCACAGTCACAGAGACTAATATAGGCAACCCAAACTTCGCCTGGTATAGATCATTTTTTGATCAATCAAGGAGATTTTAATCTAATTAAAACTATTAAACTTTGCCGTAAACGTTTTAGAGATTTTTTTTTAGAAAGTAATTTACTGTAAAAACAGTGTAAACTAAAATGGCCTGATGTTCTTGAGGCTGCAGTCCTGATTAGGCCTATGATGATTCCAAAAGTGATACATGTGGTCATGACAGTAAAATGTATGTGTAGACTTTACAGGTGGCTTTGAGAACATAGCATTCTCAGAGTCTCTTTAATACAATGAAAAATAAAAATAAAGTATGTTATTTTATTCTATCTCTCTGGCACAAAAACAACTTGAACTTCTCATTGCCCGATCTTTAGGCCAGCAAATGTGTCATCGCCATAATTAAAATATTTCATATTTCTGACTGATGACTGATTGATTTGTGAGCAGCTGATAATTTGGTGAATGTTCACTCTGTAGAGCCTTACAGTGTCTCTGTAGCAGTCTGTGTTTAGTCTTCTATTGCTCTCTATCAGATGTCATCATTTCTTCACATCTCGCGCACATGTCTTGTCATCTGGGTTTAGTGTTAAGGCGCTCAGACTGAGTAAACAGGAGCTGGCAATGGCCTAATGGTTCTCTTGTCAACAAAAGAGATCATAGCTGTAGCCTACAAGATGACAAGATCCACCATCTTACAGGTCCATTAGGTGTTTTTCACCTACTGTCGCACATGATTTGAGCACTTATGTAAATAGGGCAGAAAGATTCTCTTTAATGCACATTAATATTTATACCTAAGTAAAGTGGTTTGTGCATTGCATGTGACAATGCAGTATAGCAGTGCATGCAAAATGCATGAGAACTTGGACTCCTAAGTGTTAGCATGCATTATTATAAGTGTTTTTTCTCTAGTCTTAATAGTGAGAACAATACTTTAGATGTATATTTAAGATCTAACTTAAACCCAGCTAAAAGTCAATGTTCTCAAAACTTTGGCTATTGTTCTGTCATCCGGGTGGCTGCTATATATAGTGCATGAAGACGAAGAATGCATGCTAGTCGGTAACACTTTATTTCAATAGTTTGCTCTTGATAACGTCCACTATGGTTTCAGACACTACAAATGGATGTTCCCTCAAATAGTGCCCTATTTAAGGGATGGGGGTGACTAGGGGCCCTATAGTGTGTTTGATTAATGATTATGTTAACCTGTCGTTTGTTGAATGTGTATCCTCCCTATTTTGTTCAGTTCTTTGTCCAATCTCATCTTTGTGAAGTGGATGTGTTACCCCATGTTTCAGTGATTTCACACAGGATTATTCAGTGAAAAAAACTGCTGTCTTTTGTCACAGTGGCATTAATAGTCTTTTAAAAATAGTCTTTTAATTCAATAATCCACACAGGGCAGAAACACGGGGTAACACACCCACTTCACTAAGACGAGACAAAGAACTGCATGAAGCAGGCTGAATCCGAAATCGCCCCCTTTTACCTTAAATAGGGCATTATTTGAGGGGACAGCCATTTGTAGTGGTTGTCCAAAACCATAGTGCATGTAATTAAGTGCATTCATTATATCCCACGCACCGCAATAACGAGTGTACATCCGACGTACACTCAACGGATGTCAGAATTCGCTCACTCGTTTTCATTCACTCCATCAAGTGGGATAGTGTTTGAGGACAATTTCGGATTCAGCCACATTTTAAATGAGGTAATTAACGAACGCCAGGTGAACAGAATCATTCATCAAACACACTAGGAAAATGGGTCTTTACACAGTCAGGCAAAACGCAACCTATGTGATAGCAAGTTTCTCTCAAAGTTATGAACAATTTTCTTCCAGTAATGTTAGTTTTTCTGACATGCTAAAACACTAAACCTCATTCTAGGATTCAAATATTCAATAGCCTAAACCAGTTTGTCAAATAAATCCCTCTTTCTTCAAGGTCAGGCAGTTAGACACCGTCTGCAAATCTCATGCACTTTTTGCAAAACAGATTATCACTCACTAAACTCCAGTCCTCGCGACCCACTGCTCTGCATATTGTGTATGTCTCCTTATTTAACACACCTGATTCAGATCCTCAGCTCGTTAGAATGAGACTCGATATAACGTCTCATCGCTAACGAGCTGAGGATCTGAATCAGGTGTGTTAAACAAGGGAGACACAATATGCAGAGCAGTGGGTCGCGAAGGACTTGCAGTTGAGAACCCCTGCACTAAAACATATCGCACTGTGATGCACTTCTGTTGCAAAACTTAAAAACACACAAGGCAGGCAAACGTTAAACACGACTACAACACAGTTGTCATCGTTTACTGTTCACACTTATTTCTAATGTTGTGATTGAACCAACTGTACAAAATAAGCCAGCTCACAGTGTGGTGCACTGATTGTTGATGTGAACAATAGATGGAAACAGTCTGAGAGGGAGAAGAGGAAGACTGTGTAAGAGGTGGTGGACGAGAAAGAGCAAGATGTGCACAGTGTGGTCAAGGCTGGATCTGACACACAAGGGTTTTCCCCTTTGCCTGGCAAGAGACGACATTGCCTGTGATGTGGACAAAGTCCTCAGGCTGGGCCCAGAACAAAGACATGATGCTGAGGCAGAATGAATCTCTCACTGACTTTGATTTGGACTTTCAGTTGCACAACTCTTTTGAGTGTACATAACACTTTCATTTTTCAACCTTTTGGGCTTTTGCAGTTGGACTACTGTATTTTTAGAGTAGCCTATGCAATGCTGAATGTACAGACATGCAGTACACACAGTATGCAATAAATTCACCTTAAAATAAGTTACTTTTTTATGTAATTCCAAAGTTTATTTTCTGTAACTGCATGCTTTGCATGCTGTTCTCCATTTTTGGTGTCGAGTCTAATGACAGATCTGTACATTTTGACTGACTGTGTGTACAGTATATGAGTATTAAATAATTAATTAAATAATTATTAAAGCATTATTTGATTTTGAGCACAGATAAAATGGTTTTACAGTTTGATTTTACCCAAAGAGTCAGATGTTCTCTGACTAGAATGTATTTTGAAGATTTGGTTTTGAATGTTCAGAAAACAATCAAAAATAACATTAAAACATTATTACTTAAAGCTACACTATGTGATTTTTACCCCATCTAGTGGTGAAAAGGTATATGACCATCCAGTGAATATTAGTTTTCTGTTCCTCTCAACTCCGATTTCGTTTTAACTCCTACAGTGGCCAATGTAGTCCAAGATTAACATGGCTTTCAGTTCCTGACCAGAGTGTTAACTCAAGACGATAAACGCGTAGGCTGCAAAACTTGAATTAATGGGTATGTCCCTCTTGGCTAATGCACATTCAAAGATGGAGGGGCAACATGGCGACAACATTAGAACCCCTTACCCATATGTATTTTCAATGGCATATTATACACTCACAGAGAATACTTTATTACTTGAACGAAGTAAATATACATTAATGAGCACATATATTTTTGAAAGAACTAAGTGTTTTTAGCTAAGAATAAACTAAGAGTTACACAGTGTAGCTTTAATATGAACATTGGCAAACCGTTCTTAGAACATATTGTTGTTAGCTGGGATATTGTTAAAGGAACAGTTCACGCAAGATAATGAAAAGTCACTCTTTTCCATCCAATCACAATGAATGGGAATTGAGCTTTCAAGCACCAAAAAGAAAAACACCATAAAACATCATAAAGGAAGTTCATATGATTCGTGCACTAAATTAAGTCTTCTGAAGTCATACATTCATTTATTAAGCATTGTGAGCTGTCAATGAATCATTTAGATGGCATGGTTTGTGAACTGGAAAAAGTTTCTCCTGTTGTTTTCCATGAAAATATAACAGAATATTGGTTTGGGTGTGTAGATAATGACAGTGTTCATTTTGGATGAAATATCTCTAAGTCAAACAATATAATTTATAGAAAGTGTACAAATGTGGATGTTGCATGTACTGAAATAAACATTAAAAACACACTATTGATCCTAAAAACAATGATATGAGCAAAGAAAACGATATTAAAACATTTCTTTTGTTCTCAAGTCGTGCGTGGAAGGAACATATTTTCCATGTATACTCGCTGTAGGGCTTTATTGACGGATTTTTGAGAACGGAAACACTGAACTAAGAAAGATTCTCAGCAGCGAACTACTGTTGATATTTCACAAAATAATTATTGTGGCTTTCTGACATCAGCATTCATTTTAATTACAATTGATTGTTTAACTCTTTCTGTTATGGATTGCACCGTTCAACATCAATACTGCTTCAAATATGACATCTTCATTTAGACACCAGTGTTGTATGTACTCAAGCAATGTAGAGCATAATGAACCCAGTAGAATATATTTACATCTTTACAAGTAAAGATATATTTACAAGTAAAAAACTGAAAGACGTAATCTGACATTTCTTTAATGTGACGTGGGCAAAACACACAGCAGTCATGTTTACTCATGTAACACAATAAGACTGTTCAAGATAGAGTTTCCCATGCATGTTGTCAGTCAAAAACACAAAACAACCGCTTCAGAAGCACACAAAATAATACTTACAAGAGTCCTCTATTTATAATGTTTAACAAGTTAAACTGTACATTATGCTTTAATACGGTGCCTTATTGATATTCAGTTCTGAAATCTTTTCTATATCTCTTTATAAAAGCACCAACATGTCTTTGGCCAAGGAGATCCATCATTAAATAAATACATACATTATATGAAAATAAAAACGAAAATAAAATTAATAACATCTAGTTAGAATTGTTTAAATAAATATGAGATATATAAGATACACAACTGCCTCAGATAGTATCTAATTCATTCTTTTGAGCATACAACCTAAAATAAAATTGTGTATATGATGACACGGTTCAGAGATGATAAAGCAGTGACTTTGCTGTACGGTTAAAGGTGAGGAGTGTTTCTCTTCAGTCTGGTGGTCTTTCATTGGGTTTTTCCTCGGTCACTGCATGCACGTCCACTGTCAACATCTCATGCTAAAACCTTAACACAATGACCACACAATAAGCACGTTCTGAGGTAAAAATGGGACGAGAGATTTTTCCAAATCGCCCAAAATCTTCTAGACGACGAAAGGCTTTTGGACACATTCTATCTATGAAGTATTTCAAGTGTTCGACAGAGATGCTCAGTAAAGTATTTTCTGTTCGCAGCGTTAGCAGTTTGCTCTTCACAGTCAGTAACATCGGCTTTATTAACTTCCTCACCTGGCATCACAAAATACAACACAGCAAAAGTCTCCCTTTGACCCTGTTCCTCAGTGATTTGAGATCCACACAGCTGTTCCAAGGGTCATCTGTAAGTGTAAAGACAGATCTGTGAATATGAGAAACTCAGCAATAAAAGTAGGTTGGCACTTCATTTGCGCTTGTGCTTTTTAAAGGGTTGCTACAGAGACTTCACATCAAAGCAGAGACAAACTGTCTGAAAGAAATATAAAATAGCATCAAACAAAGCAGCAAGGATTTCCTGGTTAGCATGATATTGGGAAAAAAAGCATATTTTTTATTGATAGCCATATATTGAAATATGTATGCTGGTTCTGATCAAATATTTGGGGTCGTGTGTTTTTTTTTTTTTTTGGAAAGATGTCTCTCATGCTCACTGTGCATTTATCAAAAACACAGTAGAAACAGTAATATTGTGAAATTTCATTACCATTTAAAATAACTGTTTTCTATTTGAATATATTTAAAAGGTAATTTATTCCTGTGATGGTAAAGCTGTATTTTCATCATTACGCCAGTCTTCAGTGTCACATGATCCTTTTATTAATTATTTTATACACTTAAAGCAATATCTGTATCGCATATTGCATATATATTCATATATATATATATTTATATATATATTATATATATATAATATATATATATATATACAGTATATTAGGGCTGAACGATATTGAAGAAATATGTGATAATGTTAAATAATGCAATATGCGACACACACACACACATATATATATATATATATACATATATATATATATATATACATATAGACAGACAGACAGACAGATAGACAGACAGACAGACAGACAGACAGACAGACAGTTAGAGATAGATAGATAGATAGATAGATAGATAGAATAGATAGATAGATAGATAGATAGATAGATAGATAGATAGATAGATAGAATAGATAGATAGATAGATAGATAAACAGACAGTTAAGAATAGATAGATAGATAGATAGATAGATAGATAGATAGATAGATAGATAGATAGATAGATAGACAGACAGACAGTTAGAGATAGATAGATAGATAGATAGATAGATAGATAGATAGATAGATAGATAGATAAGATAGATAGATAGATAGATAAATAGACAGACAGACAGACAGTTAGAGATAGATAGATAGATAGAATAGACAGACAGACAGTTAGAGATAGATAGATAGATAGATAGATAGATAGATAAATAGATAGATAGATAGATAGATAGACACAAAAGGTAAAGCAACAACTATGGACATGAAAAGTGTGACTTGCTGACATGTTGTTTATCTCTCTTTAACAACTTCCTCTTGTTGAAAGCCAACACCCACGAATGACAGATCGGGAGAGAAAGCAAGATGTGCCATCACATCGAGTGTGTCTGCTCTGAATAGATCTGCACTGTTAGAACATCACTCTGCTGAATGCTCCTTTAACAAAAACACACACACACACGAACGCTTCTTGAGGTATATGTGGGTGTGTTTCCTCTATTACTCAGGTCCTGGAGGGTTTCGGTCACATTTCCCATGAATGCAGTATGGCAGTTAGAATAGGCCGTTTTGATAGCAGTAAGGGAATACTCTCAAAATTATGCCTCAGGCAGAAGAAATATTCTCAGAGATGACGTCCGTTACGTGTGATTCATTTTTATACCATCATTTTTAATCGTGGGAGTAACAATGGCAAATCTGAATATTACATTTTGCCCATGCATAACTCACCCACACTTTTGATGTGAAAGTGCCTTTAAATTAGCCATGGAAATGAATACAACATTTATTAAGCTACATATATATATATATATATATATATATATATACATATATATATATATATATATATATATATATATATATATATATATATAACCAAGCAAGCCCAGCCCACATTTAAAAAAAGGGTTCATTTTGGGGTTCTATATATGAAGCATAGGGTTCTTTACTTAACTCCAAAGAACCTTTTATGCTAAAAAGGTTCTATAATGACGAGAAAGAACCCTTTTGGCAACAAAGGCTCTTTATAGGCTATTATTCATTCATAGATTACATTATTCTGCAACATTTTGTAGTTGTAATTAAATTATTGTTTATGAAACTGTTGTAGTAACTTAATAACCCATTTTAATCATGCTGATTTTTGAAGGATAAAAACTGAAATGGCACTCTTCGTGTGATATTGATTAACTACATAAAATGATATAAATATCTACATTTTCTGAACCCTCATATCTTGAATTTTGTGATCATTCACATGCATTCATAAATACATTTTAGGGTCTTGATGTTTGTCAATAATATGAAATATTTAATCCGGAAAGGACAAAACAAATGATAATGAATGAACCCAAAAGTTCCATATAGAACCTTTTGAAACCTAAAGGGTTCTGATTATTGGACCCTTAAAAAGGGTTCCGTATAGAACCTTTTAGGGGTTCCAAATACGTAGCGCTGATAGAACCTTTTAAAGTTCTATATCTTCTAAGAGGGTGCAGGTGAGGAAAAAGTAACACAAAAGTAACATAACACTTTCCATACTATAAAAAGTAACTACGTTTTTAATAGAGTAACGCAATATACTTTTAAAAGTAACTTTCCAACACTGACCTTCAGTATGAATAATAGTAACAGAAAAATGATTGATCAAATAATAGAAGATGCAAGAGCCTGTGAATGTATATCCAATGAAGGCAGTTACTTGATGGCTTGTATCCAGTGATCTACCCTGCACTGACAAGAGAAACTGTGTGTCTGTAGTAGCCGGAGGTGAAATCTCTTGTTTGACGGCGCAGGAGCGATAGGGCAAGTGTGAGACAGTGCTAACTCTCCTCTTCAGGGATCACTGCAGCTAACAGCACACACATCACTGTTTATGACTGTCAATCAACTGTCGAGCTCATGATGTGCATAAGCATTTGTTTCTGCAATGACTGAACCACACACAGTTCAGCACTAGTGCTTTGCAATCTGGGAAGATCAATCTGTTATCTGTACTGCAAAACAAATCGCAAACTGAGTGTCTCCTTTTAACCAGCTTTAAAAATGCAAATACTAATACTAGCACTTGAATTCAGCGAGGACACATTCAGTCTATCAAAAGTGACAGTAAAGACGTTTATGATGCAACAAAAGATTAATATTTAAACTAAATAGTGTTCTTTCTATTCATAAAAGAATCCTGGAAAAGAAATAATCAAGGTTTCCACAAAAATATAAGCAGTTTTCAACATTTATAATATAAGAAATGTTTTCTAAGCAGCAAATCCTGATATTAGAATGATTTCTGAAGGATTATGTGACACTGAAGACTGGAATAACTGATGCTGAAAATTCAGCTTTTCATCATAGGAATAAATTCAGTTTTAAAATATTTTCAAACAGATATTTTAATAATATTTCTTTCATAATATTTTCCTGTATTTCAAACATCTTGCGACCCCAAACAGTATGCAAAAATGTAAAAGAGAAAGGAAAAGTGACACTGGGACTAATTGTCACATGGCATAATTATATAAGGTCTATATCTCAGTACCTAAGGGGAAAAAGAGCACTCATAATATAAAATAGAATCATTTAGCATTTGTTTTATTAATAAAATGCGTTCATTGAGTCCATAAATAAATCATATTCAATGTCCACATGCTTTTCATAATTTATTTTCTACTTCCAGTTTCTTCGCTTGTGCATCCAAATATTGTTGCAATGCCGAGAAATATCCATATCAACAAGCATCATTTCAAGAATTTCGTGCAGGCTTAGTGATTTTTTGCTTCCAAAAGCTCAGTAATATGAAAGTAATGAGATGTGCTGCCTCAAACCGCATGTGTTGAGGAAGCAAATGTGTGCTTGCAGAGATAGAGAACAAGTGGAAAATAAACCCAAAAGCATTTCAGTGCAATTCAAAAGAGGGAGAGAGAGAGGGGGAGATGTTATGGATATAAAAATGTGAGGAGGCACTCATTTCAACTCGCGTGAAAAAGATTCAGGGTACCTTAAATATTGGATTTAAAGCATCGAGTTCCCTAACAAACCCATCCTGGAAGCTTTGAGGATAGTTTATTGCAATGAAATATATTACGGAGCAGTATTTCTCAGCAGATCTCCTGGTGTAAGTCATTCAAAGGCCATAAAATTTCAGTTTTCTCTTTTCAGCAAAAATGAATTCGCAGCAGAACCTAAACACAGTATAAAAACACAATGCAATAGGGCTTTATGATTACAGTGTTCTGAATGTTTTTAGTGCATTGCTATGCAGTTGATTGGTGGTTATGGTGTTGCTTGTTGCTAGAATGATCAGACTATAATATTCAAGTATCTAGAAATGACTCGATTCTAAATGTCGATAGACGCCGGGTTAGAAAAAGGGCTCTGCCGTGGACATCCATCCTCGCCCACATCCAAGTGTGACGTCAGAAGCCATTTATTCATCTAATCTCAACATTTACTAATACATAATTAAAAATAAATGCTGCATCTGTTTGCATTAGTTAATGCACTGTGAACTAACACGAACAATCAATGACCGGCTGGATTTTTAGGAGTAGTTCACTTTTAAAAAAAACTTTTGCTGATAATTTACTCACTCCCATGTCATTCAAGATGTCCATGTCTTTCTTTCTTCAGTTGAAAAGAAATTAAGGTTTTTGATGAAAACATTCCAGGATTTTTTTCATATTATGCACTTCAATGGGAACCAAACGGTTCAAGGTCCAAAAGATAGTTTCAGTGCAAACTGCAAACTCTTCAAAGGGATTTAAAACGATTCCAGAAGATGAATAAAGGGTCTTATTAGGCGAAACGATCGCTCATTTTAAAAAAAATTAACAAAGTGTAAGTTTTATAAGCTTCATTTTGTTCATTTTTTGATGAACGAGTTCGAGCAGGAGAGTCAATGAACGACGAACGTGCATCACAGAACAGAGCAAGGTGACCATTTGAGCTTATAAAACTTAAACTTCATTATTTTTTTTTTAAATCAGAGATCGTTTCACTTGATAAGATCCTTATTTATCGTCTGGAATCGTTTAAAGCCCTTTGAACAGTTTGTAGTTTGCACTGAAACTGTCTTTTGGACCTTGAACCGTTTGGTTCCCATTGAAGTCCATTATATGGAGAAAATCCTGGAATGTTTTCATAAACAAACCTTAATTTCTTTTCGACTGAAGAAAGAATGACATGGATATCTTGGATGACATGGGGGTGAGTAAATTATTAGCAAAAGTAAAAAAAAATGAAGATTTGTAAATACTACAACAAATGTATTGCTTATTGTAGTTTATGTACGTGAATACATTAAAGGGTATTTAAACCCCTGGTCAGAGCCTGACTATCCACTGGCAATATTTGAAAAATGATGAAAAAGTGGGCAGGCAATGGGTCGCTTTTCAGCGCGAGCTGTGTGGAGAAGCCCATGTCCACCTCTATTCCATTACCATCCTGATTCCTGACCAACAGATAAATCTACGCTAACTTGAAGCTATCCTAACTGTACTATGCTACTAACTAACTAACTAACCAGGCTACACAAAATAATCAAAAGAACTATGTAAATGCTATGCTAAATAGATGCTACAATACTCTATGCTGATCGCTTTCAATACTCGTCATTCCAACTCTTGACTCGCAGTGGTTTTGACGAAACAAGATCATTTTTAATCTGCCGAGGGCATGGTAGCTCATACGTGATGTGAGCTGGAACCCGCTTACGCCAGCTACGTCACAAAGAACCGCAAACATCCAGTAGGAAGATTCAACTGCAGTAGCCACCGTTCAACCTGAAGAGGGCAGCACTCAGACGTTTTTACACCATTTATTGTAGAATTAAAACACTTTATACCCAAATGTCAAAAAAGTTACTCGAATCAATGATCAGCACTAATAAAGCCCCATTCTTACAGATCATTAACTAAAAAAGTTGGTTTAGGGTTTACCCTTTAACTAATGTTAACTTATTGCAAACTGTTACCAAGGCATCAGTCGTATGACCTTTTTGGTTCTAATTGGAGCCTAAAGAGTGATTTTATGTCATTTCGACAGGTTGATTTATTTGTGTCATTCTTCCAGGCTTTAATGGCATCTCGTGAGATTCAGGACAGACTCCATGCACTTTTCCAAAGGTCTGAGAGAGGCTCTTACCTGCTACTGTGACCTGTCTGGCTCGATCTTGGTCTCTCCGTTCTGCTTGTCATTGATGGATTTCTGCGAGAGGCGTGAGGACATGGTGCGGCTTGGACCACGGCCTTGAAGCTGCGCTTGCGCTTCTGCACGTTCTGCTCCGGGTGGAAGATGATGACGTAGACTTTCGGTATGTAGAGCATCCCCAGAGACACGGAGGCACTCAGACTCATGGACACGGTCAGCGTCGTCGTCTGGATGAACATCTGGATCAAACGCAGGAAATGGAACGCCAAGAGTTATAGATCACAGGATAGAGTTATATATCACTTTTGATAGACCCTATTATCACTTTAAATGAATAGTTCACTGAAAAAATGAACATTTCTCTCATCGCTTACTCATCCTCATGCCATCCCCGATGTATATGACTTTCTTTCTTCAGATAAACACAAATGATTCATTCACACAGACATTGATTCATCCACTGGGGTAATATGGATTACCGTCACGATCTGTGTGTTCAAGCATCATACTGAGTTCGCAGCCATTATATGGACTCACAGAGATGGATTATTTTCATAAAAAATATTGTTTCTGAAGAAAGAAGTCATATATATTAAGGATGGCATGAGGGTGAGTAAATGATGAGAGAATTTTTGGGTGAACTCTCCCTTTAGACATAAGACTAAATGGGGAGGAAATGGAGAGTTTTGTCTTTTTCTTACAAACAGATTCTAGTAATCTCAGAGGTTCAGAAGAGATTCAACAATGCTAAGCTAAGTTGCAAAATTCAAAAGTAATTTCAATATTGTCACGCTTGGTTGCACAAATCGCACAACTCAGGAGAATTACTAGAATAAGCTTTTAAAGGAATGCAGGAGAACACAGGAAAGCTACAAACAACAACCGAGGAACACTAAGACGACACACAACAATGAACAGAGGAAGGGTATAAATAGACTGAGTAACTAAATGAACAACAGGTGAACATAATCCAATAAGAAACCATAAAAAACGAACTAGCAAACAGAACTCAGGAAAAGCAGCACAGGTGACTAAATGAAAACCAAACCAAAACAGACAGAGACCATTACAAACATCCCAGCAAACAAATTTAGGTTCTGGGAAGGTTCAGTTTTTGGTTCCCAGAACGTTCTTAGAACTTTCCCTTAAGGTTAAGGGAACGTTCCCGGAACATTCTCTTCACGTTTAACCTAAAAATAACCTACATGGAACGTTCCTATAACGTTCTTGTTTGGTTCCCAAAAAATAACCTCATGGGACCATTCGGGAACATTAGGGGAACGTTCTGTGTTTGCTGGGATGAACATTTCTCATCAGCTTCTTCCAAGACCAAATTATATAATTTAAGTTAAATAATGTTTTTGTTTTTACACATTTTAAAGACAAAGAAATAATTCACCATAATTATAACACAAACAAATTACTTTATGAATATAATTATTAATTAAAATATTTATTATACACCACCATTCAAAAGTTTAGGGTCAATGTTTTTGAAAGAAGTCTCTTCTGCTCACCAAGGGTGGCTGCACTTATTTTATCAAAAATACAGTAAAAACATTAATACCGTAAAATATTATTGCATCCGTTTTCTATTTTAATATATGTAATTTATTCCTTAAGCAACGTTGAAATTGGTGCTCAAAAAACATTTCTTATCACTATCAATGTTAAAACAACTATTTCATATTTTTGTGTTAACCGTGACACTTTTTTCCCCAGCGTTCTTTGATGAATAGAAAGTTATACATTTATTTGAAATATAAATATTTTACTTTGATCAATTTTAGCATCCTTGCTAAATTTAAGTATTAATGTATTCAAAAATCTTGATGACCCCAAACTTACAAATGGTGTATTAATTGTATCGCTCTATATACTCCATCATTTGTTTTTCTAAAACGAACAGAAGAAACATCAAATGCGATGCTTAAAGGGATTGTTCACCCAAAAATTTAAATTCTGTCAGTATTTACTCTCCCTTATGTTGTTCCAAACCCCATAAGACCTTCGTTCATCTTCAGAACACAAATTAAGATATTTTAAATGAAATCTGAGAGCTGGATCACTCCTCCATACTAGTCCATAGGGTTCTTGAGGGATTGAAACTTTCCGGCCTCGAAAGTTATTAACCCTCTGATGGTCTTCCTTTATGAGTCACGTCCTGGGCCTTCCCGGTCAGAAGTGATCGGAGGCCTAAAAATGAAACTGCTTTCATCCCAGTAAAACCAATGCAATTTATTTTTGTTCTATAATATTTATTATTTTTAATTTAGTATTTTGAGACAATTTGATTGAATTTATTAATATTTATGCAATATTTATGGTCTATTTTTTCAATGGAAATATATATATATATATATATATATATTTCTATATATATATTATTATTTAAAAAATATATGAATGCAGTAGTCTAGGCCTTCAGAAAAAAAAATATTTTTTGAAGAAAATTAGCACCATCTGGTTACAGTATAGAGAAAAAGCGTAGAATCATGGTGAAACCACTAGATGACATGTACAGCTCTCTATGGAGAGGCATGTGAATTCCCCAGCTGTTTATGAACACTTTTTTTTAGTGGTGGTGGATTTGAATATATAATTGAAACAATCTCAAAAACTATTTCTTATTAAAAAATAGTAAAAAAATAAATAAAAAATTGTGAATTTTTGTGTTTTTGTCAAGTTCATGGGGGTCATTTTTGACCAAAGGACCATCAGAGGGTTAAAGACACTGTTAAAATAGTCCAAGTGACAACAGTGGTTCAATCTTAACTTTATCAAACAATGAGAACACTTTTGTGCGCAAACAAACAAACAAAAATAACGACTTTATTTCATCTATTCATTTCCTTCTCTCTCTACCCTCGAGTCAGACTAGTTTTAACAGCGTATGATCTGTTGTTGTACATCACACGCATCACACATACATGACCAGCGTCGGCCAATAGTGAGCCTACGTGTGACGTAGCTCTACGCTATCACACTACGTTAACTGACTAGAGGCCCATACAGAAGGAAGTGAATAGTTAAAATAAAATCATTATTTTTGTTTGTTTTTGCGCACAAAAGGTTTTCTCGTCGTTTGATAAACTTAAGATTGAAGTCACTTGGACTATTTTAACAATGTCTTTAATAACTTTTCAAGGCCGGAAAGTTTCAATTCCTCAAGAAGTCTATGGACTAGTATGGAGGAGTGATCCAGCTCTCAGATTTCATCAAAAATATCTTAATTTGTATTCCGAAGATGAACGAAGGTCTTACGGGTCTGGAACAACATGAGGGTGAGTAATTACTGACAGAATTATCATTTTTTTGGGTGAACTATCCCTTTAAATAAAACATCTAACGCCTTCTGAGCTATGAAAACGCTACCTTGGAGTAATAAAATCCTCCTTTTGGACAGGCCATGGCAATGCATCAATATAAACATTCACAATGTTCATCACATGTGGCTGCCAAAGGCAAATAAAAGAGCACCTGCCCACCCAAGAGTGCTCACCAGGAAACGACACGTATAGTATTAGCGCGGCGCATTAAACGGCATGTCAGTGGGAAGCTACCTGGGTCGTTTAATGCAGCAATAACTAATGCTCTAATTCCTAATTCCCGCTGACGAGGCTTCTGGCTTTATTAAGATGGGTAGACATTGTCTTTCAGGCTCCCAAAGACTCCCGTTATCAACCTCCTCCCACAGTCAAACCCCCGGAACCTCATTGGTGGGCGGAAGAGTCTTTGTCTCCGTGTCATGGTGTGTCTTTGGGAGATAAAGGGGAGAAATGAAATGTTGTTTTTTCTCATCTCATCCCTTTCCATGTCTGCCATATCAAAGGCCTCTTCAAAAGAGAAACTGTGAGCAATTCAACTTGGACTTGTTATCGTGAGCCTGGCAGGTTGTTGCTTACTTCAATGCCTTCATATTGAAATGACTTCATTTCACATCATTTTCTACTTAAGGACTTAAACGGCAACTAAGCTCGGCTCTTTTGTTGCTGCATTGGAGCAGAACTGTGGTGTAAATACTGGAAGTTGTTTCAAAGAGAGATGGTGTTGCATTTCTATATATTGTGTTTTGAAGACGGAAAAGACGACATCTGAATATTTCATGTGTGGCATTTACTCTATGTATAAGAAAAGCCGTACGGTTTACGATAGAACAGTAACAAAAAAGCACTTCCATGTAAAACAGCATTTGCAAAAGAATTTGTTTTCATGATATGCATAAAATGGTATATTCAACAAGAAGAAAAAAATGGGAAAGTGGAGGATTACTCCTCTCCTAAAACACCACTGGAATCCACTTCTGAGGCTTTTTCGTCAGGACATGGAGAATGAGGTCAAATTTAACCTCAAACCATCCCAAAGGTCTCATTTGCACTCCTCCACGCTCAAACTTGCGTATCGTGTTCGGTTACACGTCAGTGACATTTAAATATGTGCATATGCTAATGAGATTTGAGCATTGTGGTGAAGGAGCACCATTTAAACAACAAAGAAGCAACATTTAACCCTAAAACCGTATTCTGGACAAATGTGGGCAAAATGGTTTTGATTTATTTTTAAAAAATACTTCCCTTGATCTGAGCGGTACAAGACTTGGCTACTTTTCCTAAGTTTGCCTCCTGAACACACAATTTTTTTTTGACTCAACTCTACAATGTTAAGTGGGTGAAAAAAACTCCTTAATCTTGTATTTGGGTCAGAAAATGGGCACCCATAGAAATGAATGGGAAAAACTGTAACTTAGAGCATTCTAAAATAAGCCAAAATAAGACACCAGGTGACAGCAAAGTCACTTCATCTTTAGGTTTTAGCTCTAAGAACTTATTGGAATGATATTTTAATGTAGTTCAAAAATGTAAAAAAATAAAACTACATAGTAATTAATTTACATAGAAAATATGGTACTTTTTGAAGTAAATAAATTCAAAAATACCCTAAAAAAAGAAAAAAAAAACATAAATGGATAGACAAAACTTTATCGAAGAATTTAGAATAAATAAAAACTAGGATCACACCTGAGTCCTCTGTGCCCACATATGTCCACAATTACAGGATTAAGGGCTATAAAGTGAATACGGTTTGAGGGCTACAACTTAAATTTCAGTTTGTTCCTCCAAAAAAAAAATATTTCAGTACAAGTCAGTCGAACCATTTTTATATTGCATTTTGTCACTTTATACACTACCATTCAAAAGTTTGGGATTGGTAAAACTTTTAAAGATTCTAATGCTTAACTGCATATGCAAAAATACAGTAAGATCAGTAATATTATGAAACATTATTACAATTTAAAATGTTGCCTATTTGAATATACAATCGAATAAATTTCCAGTGATGCGAAGCTGAATTTTCAGCATCATTCCTCCAGTCTTCAGTGTGCCATGATCCTTTAGAAATCATTCTAATATGCTGATTTACAGCACAAGAAACATTTCTTATTATTAATGTTGAAATGTTGATTTATATTTTTGTGGAAACAGTGATATATTTAATGAAAAAAAACATTATTTTTAACATTAAAAATGTTTTTACTGTTACTTTTAATCAATTAAATGCATTCTTGCTGAATGAAAGTATTACTTTCTTTCAACAACAACAAAAAAAACCCTCCAAACTTTTGAGCAGTAGTGTAATTCGGATGAACAGTCTTGCAAATATCTCCTTGTCTGTTCCACGCAAAAAAAAGAAAATTATACAGGATAAGCGCTGACATGATGCTGAGTGAATGATTTGAATTTTTGGGTGAACCATTTGTTTAACAACATTAAATGGATAGTTCACTTTGAAATACATTTTTGGTATGTTTTAGCTTACCTCAAGGGCATCCAAGATGTAGGTGTCTTTGTTTCCGCAGTAGTTTCAATATAATGCAGATCTATGGTCACCACCTCAAAGAGCATGCACAGAGAAGTCCAAATTAAACATGATTTAATGACTCGTAAATGTAAGTACACATTGATGGCCTAAGACATGAAACAAGCGGTTTGTGTAAGAAAACAAACAGTATTATATAGTTTTTACCTCTTGTAACCACAGCCACAAAGCGCCCACGTCCTCAGATCACTTGGACGTGGCTGTGGTTACAAGAGGTAAAACGATATAAATACTGTTCGTTTTCTCACACAAACCGCTCGTTTCTGTGATCTTAGGCCATCAATGTGTACTTACATTTACGAGTCATTAAATCATGTTTAATTTGGACTTCTCTGTGCATGCTCTTTAAGGTGGTGACCATAGACCTCCATTGTATGACTGACAGAGAAAAACGGTTTGACCTAAAAATATCAAAATTGAAAATACTCAGAAACAAAGACACCTACATCTTGGATGCCTTTGAGGTAAGCTAAAACATACCAAAATTAAGTTTCAAAATAACTATCCCTTTAATAATCAATCACTTTATAACGTACATCTCACCTTCTCAGTGGACTGTGCTGTACCAAAGAAAATTGGCACAAACGCCAGCCAGACGAATGCAGGTGGTATACATGGTGAAGCCGATGGGTTTAGCTTCGTTGAAAGTCTCAGGCACGCCTCTGCTCTCGACCGCATAGACAGTGCATGTGACCATCAGCACGATGCTGTAGCTCAGGCAGCAGATGAGCGACAGATCAGACATGTCACACTTCAGGACGCCACGTGCCAACTCTGGATTGGGCGGCCGCTGCTCCTCGTAGTCCACGGTGGTGTGTGGCGGCATCACGCCAAACCAGACGAAAACACCCACAACCTGCAAGAGACGGGAGGAAGTCAAAGCTTATCATTAACGGTCGAGACTCGAATCAGTCAGAAGGTCAGACTCATTTGTCAAGAGCTGCTGTAGAATATGGTGTAAAAAGGGATGCGATTTAGCCAGTCTTCAGCAGACACGTCTTTACACAAGATTACTGGTTAAAATAGGCCACCTATCAGCCTGATTGCTCTTAATGTATGGGTTCTGAAGTGCTTTTTTACAGACACAAAAGAAACTATAAGATCCTTCTCCCCGCTTGAATAAGAACGTGCTGAGATTTCTGAAAATGAAAAAAGGGGCTATGTCTAGTTCAGCTGAAATGTAGCATTTAAAATGTAATGTTTTTAATTCTGAACAATTCAAGGTTTGTGTATTTTGATTATAATGCATTCAGAAAACAACTACACATTGCACTACTGTTCAAAAGTTTGGGGTCAGACATTAATAATTTTATTTAGCAAATTTGCATTAAAGTGATCAAATCGTGACAGTAAAGACAAAAAAACTGTTTCTAATAAATGCATTTTTTTTTAACTTTCTATTCATCAAAGAATCCTGAAAAAAAGGCATGGTTTTCATATAAATATTAAGCAGCACAACTGTTTTCAGCATTGATAATAATAAGAAATATTTATTATCAGCATAATATGCTTATATTAATATATATTATAATATAATTCTAATATTATTAGAATGATTTCTGAAGAATCATGTGACACTGAAGACTGTATGATGCTGAAAATTCTACTATTACATTTTTTTAAATATTCAAAAAGAAAACAGTCACTTTAAATTGTAATAATATAATAATTGTCTTGTGAGCATAAGAGATTTGATGTTTTAAAAAATCATAAACGTTTGAATGCTAGTGAACATTTAGACCTTTTTGTGTATGTACTATGAACCCATTGTGAGTAAATTACTTCAGTAAATTATGAAAAATTATTAACTCTATTTCCATGTCATATTGGGTGCAATGAAGTATATATATATATATATATATATATATATATATATATATATATATATATATATAGGTCAACAACATCCCTAATATTTCAGGTTAGGACTGTCCATAGAAAAGACAAATCACAATAAAACCTCTAAGAAATCTATTTTATATCCATCCTTTTTTTTCTTGACTCAAATTAGATTAAATAGACAGCAAATGGAGACTTAAATACTCAAGTATCTTAAAGCTCTAAAACTCCACCAAATTGGAAGAAAAATGGTTCCTAACTTTGAGAACCTTTCCACAAACATCAGCTAAAAAGCTGAGATGGTTCCCTTTCAGCTAGGAAGTTACTATTTTAAATCAAGGACTTTTCTAAAGGGGACGTATGATCACCATAAATCATAATGTAGCAAAGTCATTCACCATGTACGTGCGGAGGGTCACCGTATGAGAGCAGCTGTTAGAGGCGGGATTTAGAGAGCATCCTCTGCACCTGTTCTCAACAAGAACATTACGACTAGATAATGACTGATCCTGAGTGAGGGTCCTCATCAAAACTTTCCCAGAAACTTCCAAGGCTAGGAGGAGAACAGAACAGCAGCCGGGCAGCCGCGTGTTGCCGCGGAGACAGATGTTGCTGTCAGAATCGCTCGCGGGAGTTCCGCTCTCACTCGGCGTCGGTGACACATCTGCCAACATGTGCTGGAGGAGGTGCTGAGAAACGTCCTGCTGTCAATCATTCTCCCGTGAACGTCCTGCTCACTCGTCTCCCCCACGCAGTCGCGGTGAGTCATGCGCATAATTAAAACAGTCTACTATATAAAACAGTCTAAACTTGAACCACAAAAGCCTTTAAAATATTCTTTTGTAAAGTTTCAATCAGCAGTTTTTAATCGGAGGAGAGGTGTTTATCAGCAGACATGATGTGTTTCGACAGAGGAGGAGCTTTCTTGTTACCTGTAACCACTTAAGCGTTTTTGTCCGCCTTTACTGATGTTGAATCTGTTGCTTTTGGCACGTTTGCTAGCACAAGCAGAATGAAGCCAGAGCACTCAACATGATGAGGTCTGCAGGCAGCTTACCAGCTTCGGCAGAGTGTCCAAACACAGGAGAATCTGCTTGGCTGGAAACTGCTATTGACTAAACCTCAAAATTCATCCATAGAGGGACATATTGAGAGTGCAACAGACAGTATAACCTGCGGCTCTGTGTCACTCATGAACCCATGTTTGGCTAGGGTGAGACAGAAAGGTTTATACGTTTCAGAAGATAAGGACTTTCCTAAGGTGCCTCTTGACTGAATTCTACTGATTAAATGAATAATTCCTTAATTCAGTCATTTGTCCTTGCTTGAAGCTACAGATTTTAATAAATGCACTGAAGTTAAAAGTTAAAGGTGATGTGGGTTATTTTGTGTTAAATACTTCTTCTGTGCAAACTTAATATGCAGTGTCTATTAAAAGGTTCATAGGTTTATTCCACAGGAAAGAAAATATATACTTGTAAGAAAAAAAAACTAGAATTAGAATGATTTCTGAAGGATCATGTGACACAGTAATGATGCTGAAAATTCAGCTTTGCATCACAGTAATAAATCGCTTTCAAATATTTACACTGTTAAAAATGCTGGGTTGTTTTAGCCCAAATCTGGGTCAAATATGGACAAACCCAAATGTTGGGTTAAAAATGCAATTGAAACATTTATCCCAATGGCTGAGTTTGTCCATATTTGACCTACGTAATGGGTTAAAACAATCCAGTGTAGTTATTTTACATTGAAATATGTAAGTATAAAACCGTTTTCCTGTATTTTTGATTAAATAAAAACGTTTTTAGAAATCCTTACTGACCCCAAACTTTGCTCACAAAGAAACAGTAGAGTAAATACTATATAAAACAGTAAAAATTACCATATTAAAACTATATTAATACTATATTAAAACAGTAGAGTAAATACTATATAAAACAGTAAAAATTACCATATTAAAACTATATTAATACTATATTAAAACAGTAGAGTAAATACTATATAAAACAGTAAAAATTACCATATTAAAACTATATTAATACTATATTAAAACAGTAGAGTAAATACTATATAAAACAGTAAAAATTACCATATTAAAACTATATTAATACTATATTAAACCAGTAGAGTAAATACTATATAAAACAGTAAAAATTACCATATTAAAACTATATTAATACTATATTAAAACAGTAGAGTAAATACTATATAAAACAGTAAAAATTACTATATTAAAACTATATTAATACTATATTAAAACATTAGAGTAAATACTATATAAAACAGTAAAAATTACTATATTAAAACTATATTAATACTATATTAAAACAGTAGAGTAAATACTATATAAAACAGTAAAAATTACTATATTAAAACTATATTAATACTATATTAAAACAGTAGAGTAAATACTATATAAAACAGTAAAAATTACTATATTAAAACTATATTAATACTATATTAAAACAGTAGAGTAAATACTATATAAAACAGTAAAAATTACTATATTAAAACTATATTAATACTATATTAAAACAGTAGAGTAAATACTATATAAAACAGTAAAAATTACTATATTAAAACTATATTAATACTATATTAAAACAGTAGAGTAAATACTATATAAAACAGTAAAAATTACCATATTAAAACTATATTAATACTATATTAAAACAGTAGAGTAAATACTATATAAAACAGTAAAAATTACTATATTAAAACTATATTAATACTATATTAAAACAGTAGAGTAAATACTATATAAAACAGTAAAAATTACCATATTAAAACTATATTAATACTATATTAAAACAGTAGAGTAAATACTATATAAAACAGTAAAAACTACTATATTAAAACTATATTAAAACAGTAGAGTAAATACTATATAAAACAGTAAAAACTACCATATTAAAACTATATTAATACTATATTAAAACAGTAGAGTAAATACTATATTGATTTAAATAGTCCAATACAGAAACCAATTCCATGAGATTTTGGGACTTAATAAAGAACATGGGTTGCATGCAGCAGGAAGCAAAACAATAAAATGATCACTACAGTAAATTGCGTTCAAGCTCTGATTTACCACGCTTACCTGTACTGAGATCAGAATGAAGGTTATTCATAAGTTGTGAAGTGGGGCTGATGAATTCTGGAGGCGTGACGGACCTCTGCCCTGCTCCAAGATCCGGTAGATCCGGTTGGTCTTTGTGAGCATGGCGGAGTACGTAATGCTCATGCCGAGATCCCAGCAGAAGCCTGCGGAAAGCACACACCACCGTTCCCGGCTCGGCGATCATGAGGAAGGTGATGAAGTAGATGAGGGAGATCCCGGTCAGGAGCACGTAGCTGAGCTCGCGGCCCGCGGCCCTCACGATGGGTGTCGTTGAAGCGGATGAAGGTGATGATGACGGACAGGGTGGCCAGGATGCCAAGAATGGCCGAGGAACAGAGGAATGACGGCCCAGGGAGAGTGCCACTCCAGCTTGACTGATGGGAGTTGGCCGGCAGGCCTGTGTGGTCGAGTGTCGGCCGCATGTTGAAAGGGCACATCTCGCAGTCGAACTCGTCAGCTTGGAAGTAATACCCGTCACAGAGCTCACAGTGCCAACAGCACGGACACCCTTCACCATCTTCTTCCTCTCACCTGATTGGCACGGAAAACTGCAAACAGAGTCTGGAATTTGACGGTTTCCACCAGTCCACTGCATCTCTTCCACCTGATGAAATACAGAGAGCATTTACTGAGAATTAAACTAGAAAGAAAATGTTCATCTGTTGAACCAACTAGGTCAACTGAACTGTTAAATGGTTAGTTCACACAAAAATTTAATTCTGTCATAATTGACTCATCCTTGAATCATTTCAGACCTTTAAGACTTTCATTCATCTTCTAAACACATATGAAGATATTTTTAAATGAAATCTGCAAGTACCACTTTTGACGCTTCAAAAAGTTCATAAAGATAATCATAAAACTATTAATTGAGCAGTTTAGCTCCAAATTTCTAAAGGAACACTGTTCACTTTATATGATGAACAGTGTTATTTAAGCTTTTTCACATATAAACATTCAGCAACTCGGAATGGATGAATCTCAAACATGTTCGCTCGATGTGTGAGAACCAATGAGGTTCATTCTCATGTTACACAGCACGTTTGAGCTTCTGCAAGAACCAATAAGGGTTCATTTTTGTGCTTCAAAGCATGTACCATTGCAGCTTCTGTTCATGTTCACTGATCAATGCTTATATGTGAATAAAAGACTAAATTCAATCTGTTGATGTTGATAGGGGTGGTGATGGCACAGTGGATAAGACACATGCCTTTGGTATGAGAGACCCGGGTTCGAATCCACTGTGAGACGCTAATGTGTCCCTGAGCAAGACACTTAACCCCTAGTTGCTCCAGAGGCGTGCGACCTCTGACATATATAGCAATTGTAATTCGCTTAGACAAATGAATAAATGTAAATGTAAAGCGATCAAGTCTCTTTTTTACTAAACTGTTCAATTCATGTGGATTTAGTTTTATAAACACTTTCATTAAAAATATACATTGATTTGTGTTACAAAGATGAATGAAAGTTTTAACAGGTTTGGAACATTGTGAGGAAGAGTAAATGATGACAGAATTTAAATTTTTGGTGAACTAACTATTCGCCAATATAATTAATTGGCAAATGGAGTCGAATTTACGTCGAGTCGCAGGTTATTGGTCCACTGGCCGATGACTCTGTATCCTGGATTAGAAGTGTTGGTCATCTGGTACTGAAAGATGTCATAGCGTCCAGGAGCATCACCGTTTTCATTAAACAGAACGGCAGTGCCGGCGCTACCTGATAATCAGAAAAAAAATTCATTAATGGTGTAGTACAACAAGAAACATCATAAATGTCATTATTTTCCAAAAATAAATTCAACTTATTTTATTTGATTGTTTTGCTTGCATTTTGTCTTTCGCATCTTTATTAAAATACAGTAGCAAGTTGGGGAATGACAATGGGCTCATGTCATTTTATTATGCAAGCAGATAATCTTGATCTGTTTCCTAAAATAGAAATATTGCAAATTTTAAACGCAAATTGTTACTTTTGTCAGCCTTGAAGAAGCTAATAAACTGACTAAAAGACAAAAAATACTATTCTGATTTTATTGAGTCTTTAAAGAAATATATTACAGAGGTGATTGTAAATTATAGCTGAGAGGATGAGCGTGATCACAGCTAGATATATAATAAAGAGACGTTCTTCCTGTCACTCCTGATCCACTGAGACACTAAACATCTTCACTTCGCTCTACAACCATCTGTCATATACAGTAGATGCTCCATTCATGCATACTTTATCCTGCTGCATATTACATGCAGCAATATCTGTTTTTAGTCCATGATTATATTTGAATGATAAACTCTTGAATGCACTATGCATTCAGCTCTGATTGTGAGTGCTTTGAGTCTGTCTTTGTCAACCTGAATATGTGTATTTAGTTCAGTCTTTAGATCCCTTCCTCCAACTAAGCAAGAACACATCATTAAACCACTTATAACCTGCTTCAGTTAGCCCTGGAGGGATGAGGATTTGTCTTTTGCTTGTTTGTCCTTTCCTGTATTGGCAGAAGACAGCTTCATTTGAAATTCTGGTGTAAAAAAAGAACTGATTTTCTCCTTCACAATAATGCAATATTGCTTGTTCAGCCAATTCCCTCCAGGCGAGCTCCCAACCAAATGTTTGCAAGATGACAGTCACTCTTGAGAAAGTGATTTAATGGGAATTCTTTCATGGATAGCGTCACAACACCAGAGCAAAGTTAGATTTATCTAATTTTTTAAAGAGACTGTTCTTCTGTTTTCTAACTATACTGAACTACGAACAAGAACTCGCAACAAGAATTTCGCAACACATTCATTCGCAACACATTTACCTTCAATATTGTGACATATTGCAAAAATTGAAAAATTGAATATTCTGCATATAATAATGTAGGGCGTGGCTTGATTTCATCTTTCAGGATTTGATTGGATCAGGAAAAGATATTACGGGTTAATATTATTTGCCTTGTTAACTGCACTGCCTTGGTTACATCAATAGAAAATAAATGTCATTTTAGAGGTGAAAAAATCTATTAAAGGAGTAGTTCACTTTTGAAAAAACTTTTGCTGATAATTTACTCACCCCATGTCATCCAAGATGTCCACGTCTTTCTTTTTTCAGTCGAAAAGAATATTAAGGTTTTTAATGAAAACATTCCAGGATTTTTCTTCATATAACACACTTCATTGGGAACCAAACGGTTCAAGGTCCAAATGAGAGTTTCAGTGAACTACTCCTTTAAGAAAAATAATTTATTTGGAATAATGCACACATAATTTGTTTGGAATTGTAGACAAAATGCTGTTTTTGTTAAATAATTAAAATAGTTTATATTTGTATGTTGTATGTAAGGATGTATACAACACTATTTAAAGGTTTGGGGTCAGTAAGATTTTTTTTTTTAAGAAATAAATACTTTTATTCAGCAATAAATGAGCCAATAAATGTATCAAAAGTGACAGCAAATGCATAATGTTGCAAAATATTTCTATTTCAAATAAATGTTGTTCTTTTGGGTTCTCAAAAAATACTGAATAATGTACCACGAGTCCCACAAAAAATATTAGGCAGCAACTTTTTTTTAGCATTGATGCTAAAAAATGTTTCTTAATAAGTAAATTGGCATATTAGAATGATTTCTGAAGATACTGAAGATTACAGTAATGATGCTGAAAATTCAGCTTAGACATCACTGGGATGAATTACATTTCAAAATGCATTAAAATATAAGACTTTTTAGAATTCAAATATTATAGAATTCCCCAATATAATTTTTTTATTTTTATTTTTTTTTACTGTATTTTTGATCAAATATCAGATTTTTTGAAAATAGCAAATAGATTTGCATTTAAAATTTGCAAATAGCAGTTAAAACTTCTTATACAGCACAATATATTTTGAGCTCAAAAGTGCTCTTAACCTACACTGTGATTATATTGAAAAGTTCAACTTTTACATGAACATTTATTCATTTAGCTGACATTTTTAAACAAAATGACTTATGAATGAGGCATACAACAAAGAAATGTTGTCAATATGCATGACACTTAATCCAGATGAGCATACGAGGCAAAACTAAAGCTCTCTATAGGGTTTAGTTTGGACCTTTGAACATCTTTTGGCATTGTCTTATGCCAGTCAGGTCTGGTCTTCAGTGATTCTGATCAAGTGTGTCAACTCACCGTTGAAGTTGACTGCGCGGATGTAGCTTAGCAGCAAACGTCCCTCCACTGGGTCCATTTTATCACAAACACCTGTGGCTCCCATACACAGATCCTGGTGCATGTTGTGCAAAGCATGAGCCATGGCATACACTGCATCAATTACAAACTGAACCTTGCCCTCTTGCTCATAATGAGAATCACGAGTGATCCGTTCTTCTCCTAAAGGACAGATAGAGAGAGAAAAGTTGAAATGAACACAGCGAGACAGCAAAGTGTTGAAGGTGAACGATAAGCAAGACAGAAGACCTTTTAATAAGTAGGAACAAGACGTTTTAAGGTCACCTGTCATTGCTCTAAAAATCAGTTAACTTGCAAACGGCTATCAGGAGCTCTCACCTGTGCATTTCTTCTTTTCTGGGTCGATCTTGATACCTGGACGTGTCAGTTTGCACCGAAAGTCATCCTCCCAGAATTCAGCGAACCAGATATTCCTGCGATTGTTCTCCAGGGATCGTGTGATGAAGTACTGGTCAAACCCTGGCGAAAAGCAGAAGAAATACCAGTTTTATGTTTATAGTAGAATTAAGTAGAGTTGAATTAAATACAATTGTAAGATACACTACCGTTCAAAAGTTTGAAGACGATTTTTTAATGTTTTTGAAAGAAGTCTCTTATTAACAGAATCTACACTGTAAAAAAATCTGTAGAAATTACAGTAAACCTGGCAGCTAGTTGCCAGTAACTTACTGTAGATTTAAATTGGTGTTATTTACTGGCAACAGATTGTTCAAAGTTAAATTAACATTAAACATTAACAAGTCTTTATCTTTACAGAATAAAACTAAAATAACAGCATCATGCAAAGCATTCTGGAAACCAAAATCTGAAGGAAAAAAAACTGAAAAAGATTGATGAAGATTTCTGGTTCCCAGAATGCTTTGCATTAGATTATTTTATAGTTTTTATTATGTAAAGACAAAGACTTGTTAATGTTAAATGTTCATTTAACTTTGAACAAACTGTTGCCATAAATATACATTAATTTAAATCTACAGTAAGTTACTGGCAACTAGCTGCATAATTACAGCAATTTTTTTCATATTTATTAACATTATAAATGTCTGTACTGTCAAGTTAATGCATCCTTACTGAATAAAAGTATTGATTTCTTTAATAAAATGGCAGATATAGAGGTTTACTACCATATTGTGACAATTCAGAGTGAAATAGCTATTGAACTAGAAACAAATGTAGGACAGGACTGATTTTATACTTTATCAGTATCTAATTTGATTGTGAAAATTGAGCAATGCATAGTGTATTGAATACATACATACATCAAGTAAGCATATCACAGGAAGAGCAATTTTCTTATAAAAATAAAAATAATAGAAGCACAAATTATCGTTAAGTAACATGCATTTATTGTATTGCGACTTAAAACATGCATATAATATTTCAAACCATCAATAGATGCTCTCTTGGGCAGAATGGTGACGGCACCCTCAGCCACTTCCTCCTGGTCCAAGATCGGAGAGCTCTTGGCACCCCAGCTGTCTGATCCCACAAATTTAAAATGACCGGTCAAATTGGACTTCTTCGCAGCCTCCAGGACCTGCCTGGACAAGCAACAGAACAATTAGAGTGTTTATACTGAAAATAATTGACAAAATATAGTGAAATGTGGAGAACATCAACTTGAAACAGCGTTAACAACCCATTGCACTTCTGTTATGTACATGAGTGTTGTCTTTTGTGTTTTGTATTTTCAATATGTGTTGTCAAATTAGACTTTTTAAACCCATCTATTACCTTTGTTTGAACATACACTTATGAATATTCTGAATTATGTGTTTATATAACACAAAATTAAAGTGTAACAAATAAAAAAAATTATGAAAATCAATTAAATCATTGCATAATTAATCTATATTAGGACCGAAAGGCCGAAGGACCGAAAGGCCGAAGGATCCGAAAGGCCGAAGGACGAAAGGCGAAGGACTAAAGGTAAAAAAAATCTAAAATAATAATAATTAATTATAATCCATCCATCCATCCATCCATCCAGTTTTGGGGAGTCATGGCGGCGCATCGAGGCGTCCCCTCGTGTGTCCTGGTGCGCGCGCCATGGGACCCATGGTCCCATGGGTCCCATGAGGCGTCCCCTCTTCGTGTGTCCTTGTGCGCGCACCATGGTCCCCCAAATGGAAATCGGAAATATACATCTTGTTCGGCTTGAGCCAGGGATCACAGTGATGCAAAAATCATGATTCTAGCTCAAACGGTGTAGGAGTTATGCGCAATTTAGTACTTTTAGATTTTAGCAAATACAATAGGTTTTCAGCACTTTGTACCTTTTTGACGAATATAGCGCCACCTATGATCCTGATCCTCACTGAAACTTTGCATGCTTCCTAACCATGTTAGGACACATGCTCATCGATTTATTTATTTATTTATTTTTTTAATTTAAATTTTTTTTTTATTATTTTATTTTATATTATTTATTTTATTTTTTATTTGAAAAAAAAAAAGTCCAGGAGTTATGCGCAATTTAGTACTTTTAGATTTTTTTTCTTTCTAGCAAATACAATAGGTTTTCAGCACTTCGTACCTTTTTGACGAATATAGCGCCACCTATGATCCGATCTCACGAAACTTTGCATGCTTCCTAACCATGTTAGACACATGCTCATCGATTTTTATTTTTTTTAATGTTTTTTTTACATGGTTTTTTTTTACATGTTATTTTATTTTTTATTTATTTATTTATTTATTTTTTAACGGAAACAGAAAGAAATTTAATTAGATTGAATGGAGGATTTTTTTTAATTATTATTTTATTTATTTTTATTTATTTTTGTATTTTTTTTATGTTTTTAAAAAAAAAATTTTTTTTAATTTAAAAAAAAAAAATTTAATTTAAAAAAAAAGTCCAGGAGTTATGCGCAATTTAGGTTTAGGTCAAAAATACAATAGGTTTTCAGCACTTTGTACCTTTTTTGATGAATATAGCGCCACCTATGATCCGATCCTCACGAACCTTTGCATGCTTCCTAACCATGTTAGGACATCCGATTTTTTTTTTTTTCATTTTTTTTTTTTATTATTTTTTTTATGTTTTTTTTTACATGTTTTTTTTTTTTTACATGTTTTTTTTTTTTTTTTTTTTTTTTTGAAACGGAAAGAAATTTAATTAGATTGAATGGAGGATTTTAACTGTGACGAGATGATTGACAGGTCAGTTACGGCGATAGGATGCACGTGACAGATGTGTCAGTTAAAGATGTTGAAGTAGGCTACTACGTCCCAAAGCTTGCCCACTCTTTTATTACACACTCAAAAGTATGTACTTTTTCTTACAAAAAGAGTATGCTTTTAGGGCGTTTAGGAATTATTATAAGCACTCACTTCCTGATGTCTAGAGTAGTCTACTGCGCAGGCTCAAACCAGCCCGTTCTCATCCCAATACGTCATTTACCTGACGCTTTTGTTTTGACCATACGGACGCAGCAAAGAATTACGATTTATGGGTCGTATTTTGATTTCCAATTTTCATCTATAAACAGATCAAGGACAATCGGATAACGAGATTATTTTTCGTTTTCCGTTTTTTAATATCAGAACGAAAAACGAAAATGAGTTGTTTTCCGTTTTTTGTTTTCCTATTTACTAATGGTAATTGAGAAACGGGCCGTTTTTCGTTTTAGTTTTTTTCCTTTCAAAACGAAAATCCGTTGGCAGCAAAGTACACGGACCGTCAACCCACTTCTGTACAACAGTGAACCGTTAGCCGCAAGATGCGTGATTAAACGACAGGTGGCGGTAATGGCAATGGAGTTTGTAATCTAACAACAAGAAGAATATCCTTGCATTGCGCTGATTCGCGCAGGCTCGACAATGTAGCAATGTAGCTGTTGCTCTAGCTACACTGCTACCTCCTGCAAAAAGTAGTTAGCTACTGGAAAAGCTACACTGTTTAAAAAGCAACTGAGCTACTGCCAAGCTACTGAAAAATGTAGTTAAGTTAGTAGCTAAGCTACTTGTAGTTAACTACTCCCCAACACTGATATTAATATAACGTAAAAATATATAAAAGTCTCTCTAAATCAAAAGACCTTCATGAAATTCAAATTTCTCAAATTGTTAGTTCGAGTGGAACCAAGTTATTATGAATTAAGCTATTCAGTTATGCATTTGAAGACGTGGTTGACAATTCACGCAGTGCGAGAGACAGCTCGTGTTCACAGGAGCGTTTTAATGAGGGGGAGCTTCCTCTGCATAGATGTCTACCTCATAACCCTGTCAAAAAGTATCAGCAACAAGCCATATAGATTAGAGACTGAGAAACCCAATCACAGCATACCGTCTGTTATGAGCTGATTATAATAGCAAAGTATTGTCTCCACTGGGTGAGTTTGTTTGGTACTTCTGAATTTGCAAGTTCAAACATGGAAAAAGCAAAATGACATTATGCCAGGAGGAGTGCAATATCTAGAATACTGTATCCATTCTCGTCATATATGAAAAGGTCATCTACGCTCAGAGATAAAATGATACAGACAGCTGGATTTGACACTATAACACCTTCTAAGATGACATTTCCTAGGCAGCTTTAGCACTTCATGGGTGAAGGGTGATACTTCTGAGATGCCCAAAGAGTGCATAAAATCACGCGGATACATTTTTTCCAATCATCACTTAAAATGAAGAAATATTCTGTCTTCCCTTGTTATTTGAGAACCAGTAACAGGATGTACACATTAACACAATAGAGATGTTGAATGTAAAAATAAAAGTTCTTCAATGATGTTGTCACGTTTTGAGTTTCTCCATCTTTATGAATTACTTCAGTTCTCCTTCGTTCTCTCTTTGTTTGTTTCTATGGTTACTGTGTTCAGGTGTGTCTTTTTAATCAGTCTCATTAGTTCCTCTTGTTTGCCTGTGTGAGTTCAATCCCGTAGTTGTCTGTCGACGTCATTGTAAGCGTAGTTGTTCAGTTCTGTGTTATATAATTCTAGTGTCCTGGGTATTTTGATTTTGCTTGAAATAAAGACTGCTGCACATAGATCCTGTTTCGTCTCTGCTGCAAACAGGACTCGTGACAGATGTTCTGAGGCATTAATCAAGTATAGAAGTCCGAAGGGATAGTCCACCCAAAAATGAGCATTCTCTTCATTGTTTATCTCCTAGATCTTTATGACTTACTTTCTGCTGAGGAACATGCTTTGAAGAATGTTTCTTAGCAAACTGTTTTGGTTCCTATTGACTTCCACTGATTTTAGCAACATTCTTCAAAATACAAAAAAATTCCTTTTTGGGTAAACTATCCCTTTAAGTTGAAGTTGATAATATGGTTCTTTGTAAATTAACAAGTTCTTGATGTTTCATTAGTGGTATTGTGTGTGTCTGGGTTCTTTAAATCAGGGGTTATCAACTCCAGTCCTTGAGACCCACTGCTCTGCATATTGTGTATGTCTCCCTTATTTAACACACCTGATTCGCACTCCTCAGCTCGTTAGAATCCATCCTAACGAGCTGGGGATCTGAATCAGGTGTGTTAAACAAGGGAGACATACACAATATGCAGAGCAGTGGGTCGCTGAGGACTGGAGTTGAGAACCCCTGCTTTAAATAACCAATAAATAGATTATTTCTCAAAGGAACTAAATAATAAAGAATAAGAGGTTAAAAGAATAGGAATAGAATAAACATTACTTGAGGAAATTAAAAAAGTTATTAAAATTAAAAATTCTCTGTATAAAGACATCATTCTATATTTCTGATTCTTTTATTTTTAAATATATTTGTATAGACCTACAGCAATACATAATGTCTGTACAAATGCAATTTTGGTTTCACATTAGCATGCATTTCAGAAATGTGTCAGAACGCAATTCATAACACAGTGCAAGTGCACTTTGCATTCACAGTGTTAAAGCGGGTAATAAAAATCTGTCTTCTACAGTATTTTTTCAGGTGAACTGTTGCCATTACAGATCTCAACAATTTAAAGCTAATCACGAAAACATACTTAATGGCACATTCCCTGATTATTAAATTGAATTCCCTGACATTTGAAGGGAACTCTACTGAGATTTGTTCCTGTACAGTAACATGCATCATATATCAGGACCATGCACTTGCAATGCATTTGGCTAATCATGCATGTTTCTGGCGTAAAACTGTGGCTATTGTTCCCTTTTCTGGTTTGTTGATCAGCACCCAACTCCATTTACATGCATACAGGAGCATGTGTGATGCATTGCATATCAAAAGCAAAATATCTCATACATCAGTACATCAAAGGGCGTTTTCTAATTACATGCGCGCTGCATTTAAAATTTGGTTTATTCTACAAATCTCCCCTAAATGTCACAAATACTAAAAGTTAGTTCAATCATATCAAATAATCCACATGTGCCCTTGTTACCAGTCAACCATTATCAAATCTGTGACAACGGCTGCACAGCGACATATGGAACGAACAGTTTGTTCCAGACAGAATCATTAAAAAAAGTAACATTATGCACTTTCATTATGCACCTGTTAAAGACGAAATATCCAGATATTAAAGATAAATGTGTGACAATGCTTGTAAACAAAAATAAACACAGCAAATACTGTATTCATTCGGTCCACATAAAATCAAAAGGAGCCCTTTTTACTTTCTTATCACTCCTTCGTGGTCATCCGTGCACGACGCGGTATTGTAGTGAAATCAAAATGGGCCTCTCAAACTATTTTTTATTTTCCAGCTGACATCAACAAGTTCTCTAATTTGTTCATGGCTTCCCACCAACATCCTGTCAAACAGTGAAAACATACATTAAAGAACTGCAATAGGTTGTTAACGTTGACGTTTATAAAAAGAAAAGGAAAGATGTACAAATCTAACACACAAACTCTCTTAATGGTTAGTTTAAAGTCGAAACTTAAAGCACTTGAAATCTTCCTTTTGAGATCTTCCTTTTTGGATGCATGTTTGTTTGTAAAATGCTTTGGCTAATTTCATTATACATTTGGAGAAACACATAAAAAAGTGTAGTTCTCTCCTCTTATTTTATTGTTCACGTACAAGTTTAAATTGTTGATTTAAATACTTTAAAGATAATTAGCTGTTTTTAAACATTTATTTACAGTGTCCACTAAACTTCCATTGTAAGTGCATTAGATGTTTTCCTAAAACATTAAAATATATATAAATATATATTTATATATATTCATATAAATATATATTTTTCTTGCCTTTTCTCATGGCAAGAGCTCTGTTGTTTTTCTACCTTTACTGCCATTGGCTTGGCTAACTTAGTTGGGGACATAAATTTAACATTTAATTTAATATTCAACAATAATATTAATCCACCTGCATTGACAATATTATACAAGAACTGAACTGAGCTGGACGTTGACATCACGGTTTACTTTACACAACTTACTTAACCTGGACTGTGACGCTATTTTTTTTTTTTTGCATTATTTTCCTGTTATCTCTGTAAAGCTGCATTGAAACAATCTGTATTGTAAACGCACTATATAAATAAATGTAATTTGAATTGACTTGTACAGAGTTAAAAGGTTAGTTCACCTGAAAATGGAAATTCTGTCATCATTTACTGAACCTCATGTTCTTCCAAAACCATAAAAGTTTCATTCATCCCTGGAACACAAATGAAGATATTTTTAAGGAAATCTGAGAGCTTTCTGTCCCTCCATTGACAGCTATGCATTTACTACTTTGATGCTTCAAAAGTTTAAAAAGTTCAAGAGATTGTGAAACTAATCCATGAATTGAGCGGTTTAGCACAAACATGCTGTGTAACATGAGAATGAACCTCATTGGTTCTTGCAGAAGCTCAAACGCGCTGCGTAACACGAGAATGAACCTCATTGGTTCTCACACATCAAGCGAACATGCTTGAGCTTCCGTTTAGCACAACTGATGTGTCCATTGATGTATGTTTACATAAAAGCCTATTGAATAAAAGCCTAAATACAATCTGTTCATCATATAAAGCGATCGTGTTTCTTCAGATAATTGGAAAAATATTGGAACGATCTCTTTATGAACTTCTTGAAGCGTCAGAGTGTGTAGCTTTCAATGGAGAGACAAACCACTCAGATATTATAAAAATACATTTTCATTTGTTTTCCAAAAATTAGTAAAAGTCTTACGGGTTTGGAACCACATGAGGGTGAGTAAATGATGACAGGATATTCAATTTTGGGTGAACTTGCCTTTTAATTTTCTACCAGTAACATTGCATTACATTACATTGGTTCTGGTTGAGGAGAGATTCCCTGATACAATTGTAAAGAAGTGCACGTGAAAGCACTATATTAATGCCTCATTCATTTATTCATTCATTTCTTACATAAAATAAAATGTAAAATGTAGGTGTATCTTTGATAAAACATACCACAGATGCAGCTAACCGAATTCAAGCTGTTAACCCAGAATATTCCTACAAAGTCTTGCAGATCAAACATACATTAAGCACATCAGTCACTTACTTGATGTCGTCCTCATGGGCAAAGATGATGACTCCTCGAGCATTGGGGGTCTCCATTAGTCTCTTAATGATCTTGTCAAACTCTCCTGGTTTGGGCTCTCGTGGGATCTTCAAGGACTGAGCGATGCACAGACCTCCTTTGTCAGAGAGAGAGAGAGATGGACACCGATGCTGACATTTTCTCGACTAAAATGTGACTCACTTTCTATTTATATTAATGACCGGCATAAATTTCTGGCAGTAGATGGGTACAAATGCATGCAGCTGTCTCAGTCTTTGGAACTTTTTGAAAGATAGCATATTAATGGAAAGTCCAATCTGGGACATATATGCCGCAGTGTGTTTTACATCCAGAGACTCTCAAGCACACCAGAGGCTTCAAAGCTTGATGACTGTACAGATACTGTACCTGCCTCTCAGAGATCTGAATGAAGGCATCTATCTCCACTTTCACCATAATTCCCCTCTGATGCTAAAGTGGACACATAGTTCCAGCCCAGTGCCTTCACGATGTCCACCATAGCTTGGGCCTGGTAGGAGTCTGGTGGTACCACACGAGAGAAGAAGTACATAGCGGTTATTGTCGCTCAGCTCTGGTGCTGTGGAGGCGTAACTGATCTGGGGGATCTGGAGGACAAAAAGAGAGGAGATTTAAGTTCTTTTTTAAAGCGAGTATCTTGCTAACTCCCCAAGTGGGAGGAAAAGTATTTATGTCCTGGTATCCAGTAGAAATATCAAAACATGAACATGATTTTAAGACTTCATTTCAAATAAATTTTCTTTAATTCAGTTTTTTTTAACCCTTCTGGCAATTATTTCTTGTTTTAAAGCTGCAGTCCATAGTTTTTCCTCTTTGTCGCCATCTGCAACTAACGACTATTTTAATAGTCGACTAGTCACCAACTATTGAAACGATTAGTTGACTAATCGGATAGTTATTAAATTTTTCTAAAATTTAGCATGAGATTGCTTCAATTCTTTGGAAAATTATACTAAACACAAGAAAGAAGGAGGTACTTCAATGAAAAATGAATTATTCACCGTAGGCTAAAATGCTCTCAAACTTTAGATGTTTTGGTATGTGCAGCTGCTGCGTTGAACACTGCCATTTCTGTATGTTATTGCTCAGCAGAGAAGTTAATGCGCATTTGTGTATGTTTTCGTTGTAATGAAGAGAGATGCCTCGGTTGGAAAAAAAACATGTCTGGCGACAATGTTCTATTATCGATTTTTGTCGACAACGTCCATGAAACGTTGCAGCCCTAGTTGTAAATGATCAACTTTACATGGGTTGTGCCTCGGCAAGGCATGCACAGCGAGGAAGAATCCAATGTTTTGAGGAGTGTGTGTGTCTGTCAGTCACCAAAAAATATTGTTGTTAAAAAATTAAGTAACCTGGTTGCCTTAAAATTTTAAGTTGGTTGAACTGGAAAAAGTTAGTTAAAACAATGAAGGATGATTGATTTAATCATCAGAAACTCAAAATAATAAGTTATCTGAACTAAATAAATTGTTTAAGTTGATTTGACAAAAGAAAAAATGTGATAACAAATCTTGAAAATATTTTTTTACAGTGTACTGTCATTCAGAATCACAGATTCTACTTTTTGGAAGTATGAACAACATGAATTTTCATCCGGAAAATGTAATCTGAGCAAGTATGCAACATCCCCTTTTGTTCTGTCCAACTAAGGGGACAAAAAGCATTACAGTAAATCGCGCTGATTAATTCTAACAATCACTCATCATATCCATCAAAAATTATACTTTGTTCTCAAATAGTTAATGTTAAAAACATCACATTGCGTGACTACATTTAATGCCGATCGAATATGCGTGAAAAAGTTGTTGCTTTGGCTCAAATTAGTGTTAGCATGCACTATAGGCCACTCAAGCTTTGACAACAAAATGTTGTAGTGAATTATCTGCGCTATTACATCATTTGTCTGGAGCAAACGTAGATGCCTGCTGTTGGTTTCATCATGATTGGTCGCCTTGTTCACCCAGTGACTGATAAACCTAGATCGACTCCCTCTTTTTATAGCAGTGGAGCAACGATTGTGTCTCGTCAGCTAATGCACAGAAGGCAAGTCGAGGTCTCGGCATGTGGGTGAGCCGTGGGGGCAGACTTAAAACAGGTAGATGGATGAATCAACGATCCATTTGACAGATTATCTGCGAGGATAAGAGAGGTTTTAGTCAAATTAAGTTAAGCACAGGAGGAGATACAGAGATCAGGAGGGGGAAGGAGAAGAATTCATTTAACACTGATTATGTCCGGCGGCCACGTAATGAGACTTTAACTTAGCGTTTCACAATCCTGCACATTACAACTGTCTAAAAAATCTGACACACCCAATTCAGGTCATGGAGCACTCCACTAATGAACTGATGAAATTAATCAGATAACCTTTGCGAAGTACTGTGGTGGTACCATGTAACCACGGATCCGGGAGCTGACGCAGGTATTCACAATCTAATTCGCAAGCGCTTTTTTAGATTCTCCATCTCTGATTCGATTCATTATGAATCTATTTTAGGTGCATGCTCAAAATCTTTACTGTACATGAGACCCTCTTCGCTTAGGACATTACTATAATATTACAGGTTAAAATTGACAACAGAGCCCAAACAATTATTACATTTAATTGCTATGTATTATTTTTAAATGTAATAAATAATTAATATTCAATTTAAAACAGAGCTGTTTACAATCAGATTGAGGTATGTCAATCGTGAGTTCCCAGACCTAACATCTTGATGTAGGTCTCGCTTGCCAGGCTAATTGGCTTTTCCAATACCTGGTAATATACAGTAATCAATACATTTGAAGAGGATCAAAAAAGTTTATCAAATTTGTTCTAAGACAAAAACGGGTATTGTTGTAATGCATGTAAAACTTTGATGAAAGGTTTTGATCCTCTTCAAATGTTGACTACTGTAGTACAAGAGGGGTATGGACCTCTCCATTTGCATTCCCCAGAAAATTAAAAGATAAAAAAATAATTATAGATAAAGAGAAACACAAGTTCTAGAAAGATAAGAGGATGAGTAAATAATGACAAAGCAGGACGTAAAGCCATAAAAAAGTCACATTCTGCCCCAACATTTAAATTTTACTGCACCCCATTTTGGGGGTATGATTCCCCACTAGTCTCTGGCCGTGGAAGTATTTAAGTATTTAATATTCAGCTCTCATCAGAGCCGTCACGATCCAAATCCAACCTTTTAATCACAGTAATGGCTGCTGTCTTGCCCCTGACTGTGTCCATGCACCCAACAAAAGCCCTAATTTTAATGATGTGCATGTAAGTATATATGTATGTTTGTATTTATGTGTGAATTATGATTGTCAATCTGTTTTTTTGCCATTTGTAAAAAAAAAATCTTCAATAAGCTCTTCGTCCTGTACCTAATTTTGGTTTCAATAGGAAATATATCAGCACAGGACAGAAAACCAGACTCATAAAGTAATATCTTGTGATCTTTAACATCCCAGTTCCAAGCAAGCAGTTCTGTGTTTAAAAGATGTCTAATAGCCGTCCAGGAACACCAGCCTTGAAGTCTCAGGCTAAAAAAATTGGGTTATCAGTGAAAATGTGAGACGTTAACCATAGCATGGCCGAATAATAGATGCACAGGCTACGCATACAACATGTCAAGACATTAAACAAAACACCTTGTATGACTTTGCAAGTTATTTTGGCAAAAATGACATGTAACCAAATTAAAGGTTATTTTGTCTGGGTTATATATACTACATCGGGTCTATAGTTAACTGAGACAATGAAATGACGGCTATTGACGGCTATCAAATTAAATGGAATTCAAATGGAGACTTCTGATTAAGTGTTCAACTTTTTAGATGTTTCTATTGTGGAAAAAGATCTCATTTGATCCCTATGTATCTCCTCTCAAAGATATCGCAAATCTTGATCAGGTTTGACCAACCAAGTCACTAATTTCATATCAAATTCTTCCAACACCAAATGATCTGAATTCCTGTCCACATTTATTTTATAGCTCTTAGGGTCAACAATTGTCTGCTAACAAAGGACTGTTATGCGAAACATCTTAAATGTATTAATTTATCAGATACTTTTATCCAAAATAACAAGCAAACGAGGAAAAGCTGTCATAAAATTTAATCAATATTCATTCATAGTCGAGAATGCCATGTTTGAACTGATTAAGCTACGCAGAAAGGAAGAAAAAGTGGAGACAAAGGAACATAGTGGAAATTTCAATGGAAGAATGCTAATAAGTCTCCACATATGAAAGAGCAGCAGTACTGTCCTCAAGGAGTTGATCTGTCGTCTGTCTTTTTCTACAACAACAAATCAATCCATCATAATGTCGCCACTGGTCTTCCTCAAATGACCCGAAAACAGTTTGCATGAAGTTTGAGACGACTCTTAAATACCCTTTGCTGAAAGCGCATTCATGAATCATTGGCAGTAGCCTAGAGCTGCAATTTTCTTGATTAATTAGACACGGCAGTTAATTAGAAGCTTTGAGCCAAGACTTCTGCTCTCCAAACAAACATATGATAAAGAAAATGCTCAGTATGTTTATCAAAAACTTCACTTTTCAAGCTTGTGAATTTACCAACACTACATTAGATATTTAAAATATAGTTTCGTGGTTAATAAAGACATTTACTACATTCATTACTATAAATAATATTTAAAAAGTGATAGTCACAAATCATAACTGTAAACATCCAAACATTGTTTATTATGATATTTGACCTCTGGATATGAATGCAAACTAATGTTCATACTCAAGGTTAGAGATTTGAACTATAGAGACATTAATGATTCCTCAAATGTCCAAGTTACTAGATGAATTTCTAAAAGCTTCAAATCTTGCAAGCCAAAACGCCACTGTCATGTAAATGTATGGCAAAAAAAGTTTTCCGTTTTGAGTTTTTAGTAAACATCCCCTTAGTGTGATTTTTCATGTATTTTCCTGTTTATTAAAGTATCTTTGTTTTCTGCATTATGCATCTCTTGTCAACCACCACACTTGACAGAAGAGTAACAAAATGCACTAAATGGCAAAACTTGCATACAACCCAGCGTGTTTATGATAATAAATTGAAAACATACACTCACCTAATATATAAAAGGATTATTAGGAACGCCATACTACTACAGTCTACGTGGCATTGATTCAACAAGGTGCTGAAAGCATTCTTTAGAAGTGTTGGCCCATATTGATAGGATAACATCTTGCAGTTGATGGAGATTTGTGGGATGCACATCCAGGGCACGAAGCTCTTGTTCCACCACATCCCAAAGATGCTCTATTGGGTTGAGATCTGGTGACTGTGGGGCCATTTTAGTGCAGTGAACTTATTGTCATGTTCAAGAAACCAATTCGAAATGATTCAAGCTTTGTGACATGGTGCATTATCCTGCTGGAAGTAGCCATCAGAGGATGGGGACATGGTGGCCATAAAGGGATGGACATGGTCAGAAACAATGCTCAGGTAGGCCGTGGCTTTTAAACGATGCCCAATTGGCACTAAGGGGCCTAAAGTTAGCCAATAAAACATTCCCCACACCATTACACCACCACCACCAGCCTGCACAGTGGTAACAAGGCATGATGGATCCATGTTCTCATTCTGTTTACGCCAAATTCTGACTCTACCATCTGAATGTCTCAACAGAAATCGAGACTCATCAGACCAGGCAGCATTTTTCCAGTCTTCAACTGTCCAATTTTGGGGAGCTCTTGCAAATTGTAGCCTCTTTTTCCTATGTGTAGTGGAGATGAGTGGTACCCGGTGGGGTCTTCTGCTGTTGTAGCCCATCCGCCTCAAGGTTGTGCCTTCACAAATGCTTTGCTGCATACCTCGGTTGTAACGAGTGGTTATTTCAGTCAAAGTTGTTCTTCTATCAGCTTGAACCAGTCGGCCCATTCTCCTCTGACCTCTCGCATCAACAAGGCATTTTCGAATGCAAGGACTCCACAGGACTCCACATACTGGATGTTTTTCCCTTTCACACCATTCTTTGTAAACCCTAGAAATGGTTGGGCGTGAAAATCCCAGTAACTGAGCAGATTGTGAAATACTCATACCGGCCTTTCTTTCCCATTCTGACATTGAGTTTGGAGTTCAGGAGATTGTCTTGACCAGGACCACACCCCTAAATGCATTGAAGCAACTGCCATTGGTTGATTAGATAATTAATGAGAAATTAAACAGGTGTTCCTAATAATCCTTTGGGTGAGTATATATCGTAGAGACTTGTGAGCAAACCAACAAGCAACCACACAAAAAACACACACTTACTGTACACACTGCCCACAATAACAAACACATAGACCAACACAGTGACCATTGTAGACCAATTCAAATCTTTTGAAGCAGCTTTGAATCTTTCTGATTCATGAACAAATCTTTTGAATCACTCCTTTTAATGACTCGTTTAAAAACTTACTAACTCTGTCTGATAATGTTTGATGATTAAGTCTAACGAATCCTTTATTGAATTAACTGAATTCATCATATACAGTATAAAGTGATACACCTCATACTCTTGTTTCATTAAAACGCAACTGCTGTTGTATTGCGACCCGAGATTTCTTGAACTAATTGTTATAAATAAAACCAAATCTTGTATATTCAAAGTTATCTCAATATTTGAACAATGTTTACCAATATATTGTATAGTGATGTCTTTCTGTCCCCTGGATAGTCCATGTTTTGAAGATCTTGCTCTAGTGTGACTCAATACTGACGGATACAAATCCAAGGGAGAGACATAGGGACAGACATTACCATATGTTTACCACATCCGACAAACTATTCTTGAACATCTGAGCAAATGCTTTCCACTGGCATGACATGTAGTGAGCTTTTAGCCTATTTCCTTAAAGTAATGTTCTAGGTTCAATAAAAGTTCAGCTCTTTCAACAGCATCTGTGCAGTGCCATCCTTTACCACAGAAATAGTTCAACTCATCCCTCGGTTTGTAAAAACAAGCAAAAAAAACCCCAACATTTATTATAAATGAACATTAAATGGAAGTTTTAAAAGCACAAACTTGCAGCTACATGTTGAAGCACTTATATTAATTCTTCCATTCAAAATGTGTTTTTTGAGCTGCAAAATTGTAATAATCCTTTAAGCGGTGGGACTATTTGACGGATAAACTTCTGACATAATGCCTTTGTTTGGACTTTCCTCTGTGTAAACGGAGAAGGTTTACGTTTACTGGCTTCACATGCTCATAATAGGCATTGAAATACTGGATATAACTTTACATGAACTTCTATGGTAAATGCATTATATTTGAAGAGTTCAGATGCAAAAGCCTCTAAGTGCCATTTGAAATTTTCTTTTAAAATGACCATTTTTATCAAGCATGTATATTTAAGTTCAGTCATTTCAATTAAATGACAATTAATAGGTAATCTTTATTGCCATTTAAGTGAAATTACTGAACTTAAATATACAAGCTTGATAAAAATGGTCATTTCAGAAGAAAATTTCAAATGGCACTTAGAGGCTTTTGCATCTGAACTCTTCATTAATTTATTTGTATTTGAACAGATCGATACAAGTTAAAACAGCATTTCACCAAATCCAGAATCTTCTTTTAGTGTATGGTGCATGCTGTGCAACTATAAGCAACTTATAAGGGTGATTTCACACAAATACATAATTCAATAAGGTGAGACTGATGGACTTCACACTGGCAAGAGAAAATTGTATTGCTGACAGCCTGATAATTCAGTGTCTCGATGCATAATAATAGCAAATGACACGAAAAAGTTCTCACAAAAGCATTCCCTAAAGTTCAACAAAAAATAGCCACAATTTTCTCTCTTGAATTAACTGCCACAGACATCAGTACAATTACTGACCATTTAACTCACAATAACAGCAATTACGGTATATTCTGACAGCTAAGGTGCCTGTAGACACTTAGATTCTTTAGATCAACTAATGCAATGATTATTTATTCACAAAGAAACCTGTAGCAATCTTAGATCAAAATATAATCTCTCCATTGACCCATTGCATGCAATTTCTACATGCACCTCGCAAAGTGATTTCAGTCCTCAAAACTCTTACTGTCAAACATTAGCCCTGGTGATTTGCTTTCACTTACTCTTACAAACTCAATTTGAGTTTTATGAACAGAAGCCAGCAGCTTATTGAAGGTCCTCTAATTTTGCAGCTAAGAGCCTGATGTGTTTTCTAGACCCCCAGACTCGGTTTAACGGCTCAGGGCAAAGACAGAGTAATTAAGGCCAGAAACACACTTACGCAAGTACGTGAACAGACACTTCTAAATACGCAAGCTCAATTTTACGCGTCAGAAGACAATTCATGCCACGATGCAAGAACAATTTGCCGCAAGGGATGCAAAAACATGCATCAAACCAGAGGGTTCTCAACTGGTGGATTGCAGTTCTGTTCTAATAACAGAAGGGAAAAAAACATATGCTAAATTGTGCATTTTTAGGTGTTTATATCTTTATTTAGTAGTTTTCATTGTCATGCTTTCTGGTTGTCATGTGATTCCACTATCCCATCATGTGATCCTGTCATGTGCTTCTGTTAACACTAGGATAGCACATTAGGATAGCAAAACAAACAAGCTTTTAAACTTAAAAATAGAGGATAAAATGCATACAGTAAATCTAGTTCTTCAAACTCTGCTCTATTTGCCGCAGATTCATTCTGTACACTTCTATATGTTGGTAATAATGGCAACAATGACAGGTTGTGATGCAAGGTAAAAGAAAAGCTTTACATTAAATATGGGATACTGGAGCAAAGCCAACTGCATTAAACAGTCATCTTCTGCATTCAGTTTCTCTTTCAGCTGAACTGTAATAGTTTGAAGAAAATCATCCTGAGCAAGTTTGTTAAGTTTTGTATTTTGTATTAAAGGAGTCATGAACTGGCTTTTTAAATTTTATTATATTGTTGTCTGAGATCAACTTCTGACGTTCGCTTGGTTTTTGCATTCAAAAACATCAAAATGAATAAGTAATAGGCTATTTTCTACCCTTAGTTTTGAGCCTAGCTCAGAAAGCACTTGAGATTTCTTATAGGCGTCTCGCACTGAAGACTTGGAAGTAAACGCCCACTGCTGTGAGTGGATAACAGTTTTGCATATTAAAATGAGTTTCAACTCACCCGTCGATGCACGTGGGGGAAATTGTTTTAAAAACGTCGTAATTTAATGGTGTAAAATGGCAATGATTCGCCCGTACATGTTCGACCCAGAGTCGCACAATGTGTTGCACAATTCCTGTCAGATCCAATATAAATGGCACAGCACCGTTCTTTACTCTTAATCGGTCTGCAAATCCAGTACTTGTTTACAAAACAATCCTCAGTGAAATGAAGTGAACAGACTGACAATGTTTTACCTCATCAGCTGGAACGTCATTAAAAATAAAGTTTGAGTATTTCTGTTAGAACGGTAAAGGTTCTAGCCTATATAGAACCTTAAAAGTTCTATATAGTACCTTTAAAAGGTTCTAAAACGCTACGTATTTGGAACCCCTAAAATGCAATGCATGAATGATCACAAAATTCAAAATATGGGGGTTAAAAAAGTAATTAATCAATATCACACGAAGAGTGCCATTTCAGTTTGTATCCTTCAAAAATCATGATTAAAACGGGAAATTAAGTTACTACAACAGTTTAATAAACAATAATTTAATTACAACTGTAATATGTTGCAGAATAATGTAATATATGAATGAATATAGCCTATAAAGAACCTTTGTGCAAAAAGGGTTCTTCTTGTTATTATCATCATTTTTTGCATAAAAGGTCCTTTGCAGTTGAGTAAAGAACCCTATGCTACATATATAGAACCCTTTTTCTAAGAGTGTATCCCCAAGTTAATAACTAATGATCTTTGCAACAGATGTAAATCAATCAATCAAAACTAACTTTAGCTGGACCATACTTTATTCTAGAGCTGCTGTAAAGCCAAAACAGTCTCTGTTACTGTAATTTCCTATTATCATTGTAAAGCTGCTTGAACAATCTATATTATTAAAAGCGCTATAAATGAAGGGGAGATACAAAAAATATGTGTTTGGCCAAATTCATGAAATAATGTCTGAAATGCTATTTTGTTTTGGAGGTCTCCTAGAACAAACTTAAATAACACTAAATAATTTGCAATGAGTTTTAGACTTAAAAGGCGGAGTCCACCAAAAAGAAATATTAATTATATTCGAATTTCCCACATTTTGTTTGCTTGGTTCACCTAATTAGGCACGAGGTTTAAAGAAACGCATTTGTTGTAAAAAAACAACAACATACTCATGTTGAGTTAAAAAAAGCTCCCACATACCGTGAATTTCACTGTTCTATTGTTTTATAATCTCCTTTGGCAAGAGGCAATCGAACTCCTCTGTTCTACAAGCATCTGAGTCTCTAGGCCGATAAAACTAAGAGTCAGCAAGGGATCTCTGCAGAGTTGTATGCCACATAAAGACGAACCGTTAAAAATTAAGTACGTGGAGCTGTTTCATGAGCCAGAGCACTAAGTCTTATCATTAAAAAAACATGTGTTTTGCTACCGTGTCCCATCACAGCTAGAACGGCCACAGAAACGACATTCACAATTATGCGGCAGTGCTGAATTTTACTGCAATTCATTCGGTCTGTCAGGGCTTTTGTGGCTCTTCCATTGGAAGGTCTATGTCTTTCTAATCTAAATCAGAGTGTGTATGTGTGTGCATCTGAGAAAAAGATGTCCGTGCGGACTCAGAGAAAGACATGAGATTTGTGTATGTGTGTACATGTATGACTCCCAGCATGCTCTCTGGAGCACAGCATTTCATTAAAGGTCTGTGCATGCTCATAGATGTGTCATCTGTGTCTGTTAAGTGGGAAGGACGTGCCGTCTTTAAAGCGAGAGTCTGACAGGGAGAGTCATTACCGTGGGGTGAAGTAAAAGCTCATTTAACTCGGCTGTGATGGCGTTTGCCCTGACTGTGGAGAGCACGAGTTATGGCCCCTCTTGCGAGCTAAAAACAGAGAAATGACAACACATGCTGCATCCCAATATTCACATACTATCTGTCCTAAACAGTGTGTGAGATTAGAATTAGTGCATCCCAAATTATAGTTAGTAGAGCAGTGAGCTAAAGGTGCCAGGATGGATTTCGAAGTGTGCATTCGTGCATGCTTTGTTTGGCTGACAAAAGCCACAACCCCTTGAGGATGAGAAGAGTTTGTGACTGTGCTATTTTTAATTTTTTCAGCTGTATCGAATACACAGATGATTTAGTTAGATATTAACAGTTTGGAAATGGAATACATGCTAAAAATTCTGTGCAATTGTGTTTTTAAAGGGATAGCTCCATCCAAGATGTAGGTGTCTTTGTTTCTACAGTATTTTAAATTTTAAATTTTTCAGCCAAACCGTTCTTGTTTATTAGTCATATAATGGAGGTAAAGGCGGTCAACCTCAAAGAGCATGCACAGAGAAGTCAAAATTAAACATGATTTAATGACTCATAAATGTAAGTACACATTGATGGCTTAAGACACAAAACGAGCGGTTTGTGTTAGAAAACGAGGAGTATTTATAACGTTTTTACCTTGTGTAACCACAGCCATGTCCAACTGATCTGAATCAGTTGTCCAATGTTCAATATGTAAAGTAGGGGTGTAATGGTACACAAAAATCATGGTTCGGTACGTACCTCGGTTTTAAAGTCACGGTTTGGTTACGTTTTCGAATACAGCAAAAAGAAAGAAATGCCAGAGAAATTTCCTATTTGTTTAAAGAAAAAATATTTTTCAATAAGTGTGAGTTTTATTAGATCTTGAAACTTTCAGGTTTATAAATCGGGGTCATCTTTGAAGGATGAACAAATAATGTTTTGGTCATCACATTAAAAATAACATTTAAATATAGGCTATATTTATTTATATAATATTTGAATTTTAAAGTGCTGGAAAAATGTGTGAAGTACTTGAAAGCATTTCACCATTCCAGCCAAACTGATTCCAGTTAGTGTTACTATATTAAATCCATGGTGAATGTTGCTGGTCTGTGGACATAAAGTTCATTTATTTCTTTCTAGTTTATTTATTTATTTATTTCTAGTTCATTCACCGCACAATGTTTATCCTGGTTTCCATGACAGCGCTGTTTGATCTAATAGAGATCTACGGTTAATAACTGAGAAATGTGAATGCATCTCACTAGATCTCGCAGCGATGTTATTACCTCAGTGGCGAATTCAAATGTTTTCTTAACCGGATCTCTTAGCGCTGTGGTCAAAAGACGTCCCAAGACGTCAGTTATATGACTTCTTGGAATGAGACTGTGTTAGCTTGATCGAGATCGGCTTCGTGCTGCACAGATGTTGCAGGTCTGAACTGATAAACCATCCGTGAAGCACATAATGAGTAGCGCAGTTTCATTCTGCTTTCATTCGCTTGCCTTTTGATGTTGCACAACATTGCATTGGCCGCGCCAGCACGAATTTTGCCGGCAGGAAAAATTATCCAAGCAATCGTTCGGTTTGTATGCATACCGAACCGAAGCCTTGAACCGAAACGGTTCAATACGAAAACATGTACCAGTACACCCCTAATTAGGGCCCTATAATTTCTGTGATCACGGAATAAAAGCACACTCTTTTTACAACTAAAATAACAGTAAAGGGTAAAAAAAATTAATTCCCAAAAATTAAAATGGAAAAAATGGAATTTGCAAAAATTAAAACGGAAAAAAACGGAATTTGGGAAAAAATAAAATGGAATTTGGGAAAAAATAAAACGGATTTTATAGGGCCCTACCTAATGTAAAGTATGTAAAATGTATAGAAAGTCATTTACAAGCATAAGCAAAGTACATGCTTTCAGTGCGTAGCAGAAGTATGCGAATCAGAGACACATTCATTCCTGACATGAAGACTTGAATAAACAAAGACTTTCCACAAACGACAGGTGTTTGGCGTCACAAACATCAAAGAAATTTCCAGAACTCAAGCATTGTGCTCGCAATCTGTCTCATGATATTTTCATGATGTTCTGACACATCAAACACATTTTAATGATCGACTGTGTAAAAATATCAGTGAAACAACAGGCTTTTCGTATGCAAAACATGGGCTAAATGGCTGTTTGAAACTGGTCCCAGCATATTTAAACAACAAAAACATGATAAATGGAAAGAGGTGGCTGTCGAGCCTTTGTCCCACGCTTCACGAGCAATCTGTAGACTGGAATAATCACTCGCCGTGGTACTGTGCCCCTCATCATACAGACTCAAAAAGGTCCGTCTAATGAAGATCCACTGTACCTCTGCTTTTGTTCCACATTCGTTTCAGACTTTATTCCACATGTGTTTAATTAGAGGGTTGGCTACCGACAGCTGTCCCCACAGACTCAGCCTATTGTCTAACACCTTTCTGTCATTCACAACAACACAATGGGATAACTTCCTGTGAAATTGAAATGCACTTCATGGTTTTTGTATATTTTAAATGAAATTTGAATTTCAGTCTGTTTGGAAAAGATTCAATAGAGAAACATTTTGAATATAGACACTGTGACCTGTTTTTTCGATCTTTAATTAAGATTTTTTTGAATTTATTTGAAGTCTTTCTACTTCGAAATGTCATGTTTAATGAATTCAATGACTTACTTATAGTTTCTTTGTAATCATTTAAGAAATTTCCGAGAGTGAAATAGTTTTAAATTAAATCTTAAACCCCTTTTAGTGTATGCTTATGATGTACTAAGCTGGAATAATACTTTAGTAGTACTATATTCAAGGTATTACAAAGAATATCATGGTATTATCATCAGGTTATGTCAATATCATACCTACACTATTATTATAGCGACAAGCCTGATTTATCTTATTCTGTAAGTGTGATTTTTCTGCTTTGAAGGCATTTCTGACGTTCATGTTTATGTTTCGTATATCATACACAGTTAAATAGTGGAAGATGCAAATATGACTTTGACATCTTGTCACAACCAGCTTATGGGATCCCCTAAAAAATTTAAATATGCATTTGACAAGGGCAGAAATTAACTTAGGGGCTTAGCAATGGCGCTGTTAATGAGATTACAGAATTTCCATGACAACTGTGAACTAGAAATGCTGGATTTGGGAACAATAAAGCTGTATTTTATTATTTGATCAATTAAACACATAAGGCCTTGGAATTCATGCGATTACTTTAATCTGACATCCAAATGCAAACTCAACTTCATCTCAGATGCTTCCCGTAAAATTCATTTGGAGGAATAAAATCTTTTTTTGGAAATGGACCATTCTACAGAATTGGTGCAAACTGCTGTCCAGGAACCAAAAAACACATTTAAAAGCATTTAACTAATCAAATCTTAGATGATCTATTGAATCCCACAATGATATTTAAAATATCAGTAAGCTTAATATATATATATATATATATATATATATATATATATATATATATATACAGCATTCTCATCCCAAGGCGCCATAATTTTGACACTTTTGCAAAAGTGTAAATATCCAACGCACATGGCACCCTTTCAGCGCCAAATGAGACGGTTACAGTTTTAGGTATGGGGTAGGGGTAGGGTTGAGACCACTAGGAGGCGCCCTATTCATATTTACGTCTCATTTGGCGCTAAAGGGTGCCATGTGCGTTGGATATTTACGCTTTTGCAAAAGTGTCAAAATATGGCGCTTTGGGATAGAACGGGTTCATATATATATATATATATATATATCAAATTTCTTAAAAAAAAAAACATTTTATATTTTCTTTGTAAATCATGAACCTTTATATTTATTGTGTTCTGTAATGTGATGTGGCCGCTACCACAACATTACTGTCACTACCGAAAATGTGCATTTAATAATTACTAAAAATGTGTACCTTGGATATTATACAATTTGCATACATTACAAAATTTGTGAAAAAAAAGATGTTTCCAACTCTGACTTTGAACCAATTCTGTAAAATGGCCCATATACAAAGATGGTGCAGGCATATTAACATGAATGATAGAAAGCGCAATAAGTTCAGACTTCTAAATAAAAGAGGTCCATATGGTCCAGCCTAAAAAAATTGCTTTTTTGTAATGATTTGAGCATTTAGAAACCAAATGAATGAGATTGCAGTTGTCAGATTTCATTAGTGATTTCAAATATGAAATTTAATCGTAAGCTTGTTTGGACAAATGTATGTTTCCTCATTAAAAAAGATAGGAGCTGTACTTACAGGACTGAAATAGCTGCCTGAGAGGCGTTTTAAAGATCACCACCAACTGAAATGGCTTGGCTTAAAGGGACTTTGATAAAAATAGACACAAAGGAGTCATTTTTTAAAGTATACAAGTGTATAGAGTTGGGTTCAGAAAGGGTTCAAACTGAAACAGAAAGGGTTCAGTTCACGTATGATAAATGTGTTCTCCCATTTCTGCCAACACGAATCAGATGAGATTGAAGGGATCTCATTTGTGGTTTTATTTCCCAATGGTCTCTATTGAACGTTTTTTGATTTGCCAAAGCAGGTCGATTAAGATCAATTGGCGATCATCATTACGAGCTTTGTTCACAAATGAAGTACAGGCTCTTTATAGCTCAATAATGCACCACAGATGCATGGGCTAGGGGAGCACAAATTGTAATATGACATTCAAAACAGCTTCTCTTGGGGTCTTAACCAGAGTACACTGAACCGTAGAAGGCATATAAGATCCCTCTGACTATGTTGTCTTGTTCCATTAGGGAAGAGCTAAAAAAAAAGCTTTATTAGTCTGTCACTTGGTCGACTCTCATAAAATCAATTTCCCATTTCGCCTTACAAAAGCCTCTACATGCACTGAGAACAATATGTCCGCTTTTCATTTCGCTTCAAACATAAGAACCGTGTAGGAAGGGATTTGAGTCTTGTGGAACCCGAGGATATAGGGAGCAAGATAGCCCTCTCAAAAAAGCTTACACCAGGGGAGTAAATCACACTATTCGTCACAGAGATTTCTCTCATTCTCGGGCAGGGTGTCCAATGCCAGGAAGCCATGTGTTCTCAGGCGAGTTTAATGAGGAAGCCACCAAGAATGACCCTCTTGGGGGGAAGTTGGAGCCGTTTCAGGACGAAAAAAGAATAGCTGTTCACACTTGTTTCAACCTCCTCCTGCATTTGTTTGCTAAAGGAAAAAATGTGCATGGGTTTTGTGCTTTGTTGTGGGTACAATTGTGATCATAAATGCTTGCGGTTGCCAATTATGCCCAATCACAACCTTGTCCCTGCCAAGCTGTTCAGTTCTCGCCGTAGTTGTTTCTCCATGCTTTTGTTGTAGCAAACACACAAAAAAACTCTGATGACACAAATGTGCTCTCTAATCTTCGTCCAAATTGAGCTTGATCCAACAACAATGCACTCACCAGTTTTTCAGACAAGCAAATTGGACACTCTGAGTCACAAGTTCACTCATGCATATGCAAGATTTATTTCCAGGAAATGTTTAGCAACTATTATTGGGTTGAGATGATAAGAGGTCATATGAGGCACGAACAATGTGTTTAAATCTAACGGCAAAATTTTAAACATAATAAGCAATGACAGAGTAAAGTTAGTTCAACGATGCAAAATAAAGTATCACAGGGTTTTAAAGCTCTCTCGTTGTTGGATGAGGATCACTAAATATGATTGCTGCTCAAAGTGAATATGATATGCAGATGATAGTTCCCCCACCATGACAAGCATCACGGGAGGTTGGCATTTCGAGATGTGGATGAAACTTTTGTCGCATTGAGCTTTGTAATGTCAGCCCAGTGTTGTTAATGCAGGTCCAGACGCAAATTCTCCAAACCTTCTTATTAAAATTCAACGACCGCAGAGCGCAATTTTAATGACTGCTGCACCAAACAGCACAAACTACCACTGCAATATCATTTGAGAATTGAAAGTTTGGTACTGCATTGAATCAGAATATAGAGCTGTTGAGAATAAAAAGTAGCCTAAATGCTTGCTGGATTTAAGAGAAAGCCAAACAAATATTAGAAAGCCTGCGGGATACAAAAGAGATGGAGTCTGAATCCATGATTAGTTGGTCTATCTAATCCTCCTTGTCAATTCACGCCAGGTCCTTGCCTGTAGTCATCAAGATCCAGTCAATCATCTAGATTGACCGGTATAGATAGGGCAAACCCTAAGGTATGGGAGTACAAAGGAATAGGAATTATAGGGTCAATGTGAAAATCAGACTAAAACTTAGCAAAATTGGAAAAATTATTTGTAAAATCTGAATTTCTGATTTGTTGTCGTTCCAGGAATTTGAGATTGTAGCTACAGGACCAACAAAGATATTGATCAAGGAACATGTCGAAATTACTGCAAGCTGAATAAAATACACAGATATACCAAAGTTTGAATTGGTTATGAACTGGTTATGCATGTTATGTTAAATTGCAAATCAAATTGAATGTTAACTTAAATTTAAATTCAAGAAATTCATATAACTAATTATGATCATACAATTTTATTTTTTAGTTTAATTTGTATAAAGGTTTAATAAGCATCATGGATGGAGAGAATGATAGGAATGGAATATAAGGAATATAATAAGCCCTAAATGGTTTAGCTCCTGTGTATTTATTGGACCTTCTATCGCCCTACAATCCAACGAGTTCTTTAAGATCACTAAATTCGAGGCTTCTGGTCATTCCTAGGATATCTAAGTACACTAAAGGAAGGAGGGCGTTCTCGCATTTAGCTCCTAAACTCTGGAATAGCCTTCCTGGTATTGTTCGAGGCTCTGACTCGCTGTCCCAGTTTAAAACTAGATTAAAGACGCATCCCTTTAGCCAAGCATTTACATAATGCTTACCTTTTATTCCTCTGTTGAATGCATTTAATATTATGAACAGCAGCTATGCTAATTATTTCCCAATTGCTTTTCTGCTGAAAAAGCTGCTTTGAAACAATATGTATTGTGAAAAGCGCTATACAAATAAATTTGAACTGAATTGAATTCAATGGATATTTAATTTAATGCACTCTTAGAAGAAAAGGTTCTATACAGCGCTGACGTATTTGGAAACCCTGAATAGGTTCTATATGGAACCCTTTTTAAGGGTTCAAGAATAAGAACCCTTAAGGGTTATTTGTAACCAAGAAAAAGGTTCTATATGGAACCATTTGGGTTCATTCATTATCACTTGTTTTGTCCTTTCCGGATTAAATATTTCATATTATTGACAAACATCAAGACCCTAAAATGTATTTATGAATGCAATCACAAAATTCAAAATATGGGGTTTAGAAAATGTATATATTTACATAATTTTATGTAGTGTAGTTAATCAATATCACACCAAGAGTGCCATTTCAGTGTACAAAATGTTGCAGAATGATGTATACAGGGGTTCTCATGCAGCTTCGCTTACCCATTGCTCTGCATATTGTGTGCTCCCTTATTTACACACCTGATTCAGATCCTCAGCTCGCTTAGGGTTACAGAGTCTATCCTAACGAGCTCTGGATCTGAATCAGGTGTGTTAAATGAGGGAGACATACACAATATGCAGGGCAGTGGGTCACGAGGACTGGAGTTGAGAACCCCTGATGTAATATATGAATGAACAATAGCCTATAAAGACCTTTGTGCCAAAAGGGTTCTTTCTTGTCATTATAGAACCTTTTTAGCATAAAAGGTTCTTTGGAAGTTGAGTAAAGAACCCTATGCTTCAGATATAAAACCCCAATAAACCCCTTTTTCAAAGAGTGTGGTACATACTCACTCAGGCCCCGTTCACACGAGAACGCTCGCGGGTGAAAACGTAAAAATATTTTATCGGATGTGCCTATCGTTTACACGGCAACGGCGTTTTTGAGGCTTAAAACGCAAAAAAGTGAAACCACCCTCCAGAGTGGAAATCTTAAAACGTTCCACCGCCGCGTTCCCGTGTAAACGGTAAAACGCAAAAGTCTGCTTGACAGTGAAGGTTGTACGCAGGCGCGTGGACTTGGTGTTGTAGTAGTATGCACTAATAGCCGCCTGAAGTGCATACTACATTGAATTACACACACTTTTGCGTCACCATCTGCACGCGAATTTCCCACACAAAACGCTCGTCTAAACGCAGAATAAAAGTGATGATGCAACGCCACTTTTGCGTTTTCTCTTCAGAATCGTTTCTGTGTAAACATAGCCTCACATACATGCAGATGGGTTCTCACCTCAAACAATCGCAGGACATTGGCCACCATGATGGACACCGAGCTGCCTGACGCTCCAATCACGCCCACCACGCGCCTCAGGCTTGCGTATGATTGGTTGTTCGCCATTTGGAGCAGCGGATGTCAGACGTGTCTTTCTGAATGAGAGCCTGGACAAATGTCAGAGACTGCTCTAGAGCGTAAGTGTCCCTGGAACATGTATCAAGAATCCGGGCCCCTAGTGTGATGTTGGGCAGTAGTTCTGGGTCACTGTTGATCTGGTCCAGTGCGTACAGCATGGCCTCCATCCGGTGGATTCCTTTCTCTTTCTTCATTTCTCCACACGGGACCCCTGAGGGGACCCCTAGAATGGACTGGGAAAAGGCCTCCCAAGGTGATGTCTCCAGGGATTTTGATGGAATGTGGGTGCGAGTGGTGGTGAACCGATGAACACGGGCTTAGCCACACCCACAGAATCCACAAGAGGCGTGGCCATGTGGTAGATTGACAGCTGCTCCAGCTTAAAACCCGGACCATCCCGACCTGATGGTTCAGTAAATATGGAGGAGGGTGTGACATCATAATGAATCAAACACGTTAGTGTTCATCCACTATCTGAGGAACCTGTAGGAGATAAACAAAGAATAGGGGAGTACGTATTAGTGATGCTTTCTTTGACTAAACTAGGGCTAAACGATTAGGGTGACAGAACTATTAGAACTATAAAAAAAACTACATTAGAACTATTATAACTATAAAAAAACTACATTATAACTATTATAACTATAAAAAACTACATTAGAACTATTAGAACTATAAAAAACTACATTAGAATTATTAGAACTATAAAAAACTACATTAGAACTATTAGAACTATGAAAAAACTACATTAGAACTATTAGAACTATAAAAAACTACATTAGAACTATTAGAACTATAAAAAACTACATTAGAACTATTAGAACTATGAAAAAACTACATTAGAACTATTAGAACTATAAAAAAACTAGGGTTGCAAAGGGGCTGAATATTTCCGGTAATTTCCAGAAACTTCCCAAAAATCCTGGAAGATTTCGAAAATCCTGGAAAGTTTCTGAAAATCCTGGAAAGTTTCCAAAATCCTGGAAGTTTCTGGAAACTTTGCAACCCTAAAAAAAACTACATTAGAACTTAGAACTATAAAAAACTACATTAGAACTATAAAAACTACATTAGAACTATTAGAACTATAAAAAAAACTACATTAGAACTAGTTAGAACTATAAAAAACTACATTAGAACTATAAAAACTACATTAGAACTATTAGAACTATAAAAACTACATTAGAACTATAAAAACTACATTAGAACTATTAGAACTATAAAAACTACATTAGAACTGTTAGAACTATAAAAACTACATTAGAACTGTAAAATTACAATACTAATATTTCTGGCTGTCTTCCATTTCTTTATTGCAATTTCCATATAAAAATTTCAGTTTTATTTTGATTAACCATGCAACATATTAAACTCATGCAAGTCCTGCATGCACTTTTGACTTGGGTCAGTAAGTAACCACCTAGCAACCCAGACCACCCTAGCAACCAAATTGTAACACACAAAAAAATGAACATAATGAATCAAATTGGCAACCACCTCACATCAGTGTGTGTCAGATTCTGCCATCATGTCCTAGATTTTTGTCTTATGGCAGGATCATGGCAGACCCATGTTTTGTGTACAAGCGCATGGCCTGTTTGTCTCGTTACGTTACCACGTCCCCTTGTTATCCTCGTCTTGTCATTATTGCCTAGTTAGCATCCCTGTTCCCGTCATGAGTTTCTCCCTATTTTATCCCCTTGTGTTTGCTGTCCTGTGTCGGTACATTGTCAATCACTGTGTCGTGCCTGTGTGTACGTTGTCTGAATCTGGAAATTAGAATTGTGAGTTTGTGTAGCTATTTGTTCTTTCATCTCAAGTCTGTATCTAGTCTTAGTTTATTTTCTTGTCTTAGCCAAGGTGTACTCCACAGTCCTGTTTGGCCCCTCGTGGGTTTTTGTTTACTGTTTTGTGCCTTAATAAACCTTAAGTGTGTGTCTGCATTTGGGTTCTCTCCTTCAACCTCATGACAGTGTGCTAGAACAAAGCTTGAAACTTTTTAAGTGTCACTCTTGCAAACTTTGAGTTTTAACTATACATTCTTACAATGCACAGTTCCCATTGGGATCAACGGATTCACAATATGTTCTTATGACAATGATTCAGAGTAATTTGAATTTCTAGTACTCTCTAACTATTCATGCACAATGTATAAACAAGACCAGATACAATGCTTTAAAGAATGCAGGATTCATTCTGAAAGCATCCATTGGGAAAGGCACTGCATTGAAACCCTGTGAATGGAGAGTGATGTAGGCTGGCATGTGGTGAAGCTCCAGGGAATGGATCCCAACTGCTATGATGTGTACTGATTGTAAGACCAGCTGTGGTATGAGTGCCTCTCCAAAGGGTTCAAAGGTCAATGGAAGATTGAATTTGCTCAGAAAGCAGCAAGAGAAAAGACAGAATTCAGCTAAGAATAGAGAGACTGTAGCCAGAGGCTAAATCTTCAATTCAAGAAAAGTTAACTTTGAGGTTGAGAGTGTGTTCTCGATAAGATGATCAAACCGTTACTCAGAGATGCAACAAAGAGTAATCCATCGGGGAAAATGAACAGACCTGTATATGAATGAAAAGAGAACCACCATGAGAATCAAGATGGTGCTTCTTCAATGATTTTGACTATAAACTAGTTTATTTATAGATGCAACACAGGAGAATTCTGTCAAATTTGTCTTTTCCTGAATCAACAAATGTCATCTCCAACATGTCTCTGTAGCATTCTGTGGAAATGACAGCGATGGAAATCACTGGAAAAATTTGTCTTTGCTGTGATTAATTTCATACCAAGAATTTATGCATCCAAAATAGAAATGATTAAAATGTTTTATAAATAATATTTTCAAAGTATTTCACTATAAAACAGTATCTATTACAGCTTGACTTGAATGGAAATGACAATAAAATATTCTATTCACAAGTGATATTTACTTTCATTTTTCTTTGCTTTCTGCGCACATATACATATGGCATTGTTTGATTATGTTATTGTTGTATCATTGATCAAGTCAAATCACTTTGTATTTGAATAGCGCTTCACACTTAGGTGTCTGAAAGCAGCTTCAGAGTAATAAACAGGCAACAAAATAACAGAATAAATGATGCAAACTTCTAGCCTGGGAAAACCCAGACAACTTCCGGCAAATTAGGATATTTGCTCTGAGCTCATTCAAGCCCATTTCCAAACCATCGAAATCGCGGCACCAATCCAGAAATGTTGGAGCGGGCTTTACACGATGACGACAGCGCAGGGATTTTGAAGCAGATTTTGTGCCTACATTACAAAGATGGATGCCGCCGTCGAACATCACTCGTTCGAATCAGCTATCGCGTCTGTTTTAAGCGATTTGAACGTTTCCTTTTTGTTAAAAACCGAGCAAAGGACAACACTCGGAGATGTTTCTCCGCGGCGCGCTCTGCATACGTCATCTCCTTCATCGCTCTGATTGGTTTTAGGTCTACCCGTGATGTCCGTTGGTGACGCCCCTCTGGAAATGATTTGTCTATGAGGCTTTGCCAGACCATAACTCAGTTACAACTGAGAATGGTCTGGTTTTAACCAGGCTAACAAACTCCATCAAATATGAGACAAATTCAACAAGTTCAGCTGTGATAGCATCGTTATTCAGCTCATTTTAGTTCAGTGTTGATTCAGTTCAGCTGTCAAAAGTTGATTCATTATTAAACAAGCTCAATTTTGCAATAATCCAGCTCTACAGAAGACAATAGTCTATATCAGCTTCTACTGATAGTGTCAGTGCAGTCAAATCAATAATATTGCTGAATATTAAGTTGGTAATTTCATAAAAGATAATAAACTTATAATACTAATTAAAGCTGCAAGCAGCATTTAGCAGACCTTTAAGGCCTTTAACCACAAAAGCATCAAAAGACATCAAGTTTATTGTACTGACATCATAGATGGAATAGACCATGTTTTAGCATGATTTCCCAAGATACACCACATTACAGTGTGATTTTCATTATTTGCCAGGTTACAGTATGATTTACCATGAATCTAACATGATTTATCATATATGGTATACACTTATAAATCAAAAGGTACACTTTTGTACCTAAAAGGGTGCATATTGGTACCTTCATGGTACATATTTGTACCATGAAGGTACCAATATGCACCCTTTAGGTACAAAAGTGTACCTTTTGAAAAGGTACCGCCCTAGTGACAGCTTTTGTACCTTTTTTCTGAGAGTATACAGTAGTTTTGTGCTTGAACACCTAATAAGAAGAGACCTTTTGACGGTTATAGCGCCATCTATGGTCCAATGATCTCCATGAAACTTTGAAACATAAAGCTATTTTATTGGCTTTTGGCTGTATTTTGCCACGAACCACATTCTAAAATGTAATGCAAATGCAAAATTGTAACTTTTTTCTCGATAATTATTGATTATGTTGTAGCCAACCAAATGCAGAATTTCAACTTTTTGTTAAAAAATGATTGATCTAGAGATCAGGCCTAGACTGGTTTGGTTCCGATTGGGCGAAAAACCAGGGACTAGTTTGCAAAAGTAGGTTTTGGACAAAATTCGACATTTTTTGGGCCTAAATCCAAATTGGAGATATACATCTTGTCCGTCTTGAGTTACGGATCACAGTGGTGTGAATCTTGAGGCTAAGTCGAACGGTCAAGGAGTAATGAGCAATTTAGAACTTTTGGTTGCTATAGTGCCACCTATGGGCCAATCGGGCTCATGCTCTGATATGTTCTCCCCAATTTGAGGCCCTACCATCTGGCTGAGTTTCAAGTCTCTAGGCCTTACGGTTTGGGCTACACGATGCTTTTTAGGGGATTTTTTTCTCTTCAAGCAATAACAATAGGTTTTCTTGAACACCTAATAAATGTTAACCTGGCAAACCAGACCTATCAAGATGTTAGGTCTGGGAACTCACAATTGGCATACCTCAATCCGGGGGCGGGATAAAAGGTTGTCTTTCAATATCCCTCTGCACGCCATATAGGATAGCGCTAACCAACCAGAGCGATGATGGCTGTGGCTGAGTGAGTCCCATGCGTTTTCCCCATGGTTTTCTCTCCAGTGGAGCAAGTTGATATATTAAACCTTTGCCTTATCCGGTCGTCAAAACTCTGAACACATCTTCCTTTTTAAGAATGACTTAAGTTACGTTCTTAACTCCAAGTCATCCGAGTTCGCGGCCAAAGCCGAATCGAAAGACCGCTGTTCGCCAGCTGCGTCTTGTTTGTTTTTAAGTAGCAGGGAAATCACCAATGGAAATCATGGCGCAGAACCGTCACAACTCTGCCGTCATTGTGTTAAGCCCGCCCACCAACTCTGTACACGATGTGATTGGCCAGACCAGAGTTTGGATTTTCCACTTCGAAAGTCAACGGACAGTTGCTAGACCACACTTTCCAGCAAAATAATTTTTGCTGCCACTAGGGTGCGTCTAGATTTCTAGGCTAAATAAATGTACCATTGGTGCTTCGGGCCTAAAAGGGCATTTGAGAAGTGGCAAGAAAATTATGAAGGTAAAAAGCTTTAACAATTTTTATAATTGAATCAGACTGCCAAAGTCAAAAGCAAACTCGTTTATTTTTTTATTTTTTTGCAGCACGCAGTCAACAGTACACAATAATTCCATTCCAAACACAAGCCATGGTTTATGTACGAGAGTGGAGGATAAATCATTCGGGGCTGCATCTGACAGCTTTCAAAACCTCTTAGTAGAGAGGCATTACATTTTGATGAAAATTTTACATCACACTCCAGAGCACATCGCTGTCAGCGAATGCTCCTTTTTGCTTTGCGTTAGCTGAAAACTGCACATCTACTCAGTGACAGGTGTTCAGCAGGAAACTTCACATATCGAACGCTGGTGTTTCAGTTCTTTATGAGCCTTGATTGCATTTACAGTAGGAACTGGATATTGCATTTGCTTGGAGTAGCCTAATCAAATCCTAAACCTGTATGCTCTTTTCGCCAGCTTCTCTTCGCCAAAGGCTTGTTCTCTTGCCCTCCCTTTAAATTCATTCAGCTAACACAAATCTGATTGATTTTCTAGAGCAAAGAAATAAGTCTTCCTTACTGTTATCAAACATTTTTTTTGAGCTGGAGATGTGTAAAGTACCAGAGCACCCATTGCTACTTCTAAAATGAAAAGACATATTTAATATCGCAAACTAATTGTTTTGAAAGTGGGTTCATTTCCTTGTGAGAAGTAATTTGATTCCAGGCTGGCACTGAAGTGGCAGAGGCACAACGTCAGGCGGTAATCGAAGGAGACAAGCTTTTCCCGGCGCTCTCTCTGGTAAATATCATTTTCACGGTGATAAAACAACATTTGAAGCTGTTAAACATAATGGGCTGTTTCAATAATCCATGGTGGCATCATCTAATCACAGTAATCACTGTTTGTGAAGGGACCTTGCATGGTTGGCGCTCACAGCACAGGGGCCGAATGCTGTAATGTGGCATCAAAATAAACGCAAGACCGCTTTGTGAATTCATTCAGACAGGGCGAACGGTTTTCACACGACGCCTTCCCAATGCTGATCCCATCTAAAGAAAGAGACAAACCTGTAAACGAGCAATAAAAGCCACCAATGAAAAAGACCACCCCATGATAAAGAGCAGCGTGTTTATGAGGCGTTTGAAAAGGGCTCTCTAAATCATTTGCACATCAGAGGCAGCTTTATGACAATAATAGCAGACTATTATAATAGATTTCTGTCTTTCACCGCAGTTTCTTTGCTTTTCCTTCAATACGTGCAATTAACTTACTATATCAAGAACTTGAATTAACGTAGAAACCTAATTATTAGGAATGGTCTTTAATTGCAATGGGGAAAAAGAGTAAATCGTTCATTTCTTAACACAATTTCTTTAATCCCTCAGCCAAAAAAAAACAACATTTCTGATATTTTCATGTTCAACCAAAATCCCAATTTCATTTCGTAGTCTGTGAACAGAGGCACAGTTAATGCTTTTTAAAATTCATCAGCTGAAACTATTAATGCCCACTCGGGTGTCTGGGCTGGTGACGAATGGTGAGGTCATTCCCAGCGTGACATACTTACTCGAGATAATGGGATCACTCTTCAGAAATGAAGGGCTGGAATAATGGATAATACAACAAATCATTGGGGCCTTTTTTCCATCGTATTAGACCTAAATCTTGCAGCTGATATCCATTAGGAGCCGTTGGAAAGAAGTTTGAGAGAACTCGTTCTGAAATGATAGACTAGACGTAGACGAAGTCAAAGTGACCCGCCACAAAGGAACTGTACCTGAACCATTCTGCAATAATGAGGTCAGCAGTTTGGATATAAGCTGACGGGCTTGGCAATAGACTGTCCATAATAGTTGTAACAGACATTTGGGGTATTTTGAAAACCATTCATCTTCTTGTACCAGGAAATGAGGATTCATTCAGGATATAATGGACAAAAGGAACTTTGGAAAATCCTACTTGCGCCGAAAACAAGCTAGATCCACAGCAAAATGTGGTCCAGTCCCAAATGCCGCCCAACATGAGCATCCTTAGTGATGTAATGATTCATAAAAGGACAGGTAATCGTCCACATCAGGCAAAAGGGCGAATCGAAGGGTGCACTGCGGACTCAAAAAGGTCCCTTCAGAATCATAAAATGACAAATGAGACATGCTGCGGTCTTGTTGGATTCACTGACACATAACATATGACCATTAGAAGAAATGCACATCAAGTGTCTGATTTGGCACAAGGCCTATGTCATGCAACCAATGCTATATACGCAGCTTTTGGGTTACATAATTTCAGAATTTGTGAATGACTAAAACCACGATAAACTTGTAATGTCATATCTGGGCATTTCTGATTGCTACGAGGAAAATTTAAATATTAAAAAAAGGTTAGGTTGGTTAGCCCCTGCTGGCATACACTATTACTACACACTGTAAAAATGACAATGCTTTTTCTAATCAATAAAATTGTGGTAACTGATATTATTAATTATTTAGCAATATTGTTAATTATTAATTAATTAACTATATTATTAATTAAATTGAACAAATTAGAACTGAGTATAAAATTAATCGAATTATTCCTTCAAATTTAACCATTTAAAACGAATAAAGTTTACACCAAAAAAATTAAACAAAAATATCTGAATAACAGACAGACGTCAAAGATTAATTAAGAACTCTTTATTTTATATTGGCAACATTGAAGACACCTGATGTTAACAAGCAGAATCACTGAAGGAGAAACCTAAAACAAACACTGATCACCATAATGATGACTTAAATTTACTAGTTTTACTCATTTTAAATGGGTTAACTTAAGGAATTAATTGGATTAATCATAAATTAATTCTAATTTGTTAAATTGAATTAATAATATTGCTTGTAATCTGTTTACATAATTATTTTGATTAAATAAAGTGCATTCATTTTTACAGTCATTGGACACAAAAACATCTTCTTTCACTGACGAATTCAAAAGTAGCTGTATCAAGGAGTTTTATTTATGTACTAAGTAGTTTTTCTGTTTGTCTCAGAGCTGCCTTGCTTTATTACAGAAGACTGCAGTCGTGTGTTATGATTGCAGTCAGTTAAATGGCATTTGTTTTATAATATTGGGTTGACTAAAATGGAAAGAAAAAAACTAAATTAAAATGTAAAACTGTAAACAAAAATATATTTTCCCCATCTTCCTGACATCATGGCAGACGTCAAAAGCCACTTCTGGAGATTTTGTTCAGTCCTGTGCTGCCATCAGCCAATCAGAGTTATCATTACATAATTTTTTTGCTTCTCAATTTATGGCTTTTATGGCTCAGGTGGTTGGGGAAAAATCTCCTGCATAGAACTAAGTGCCCATGAGTATAAAAAAATCCTTCCGTCATGAAGGATTTCACAAACTCTTGCTGATTTTTCTAGGATCATCTCACAGAGCACATGCGTAACCAAACAAATATCACACACTGTGAATTCTTGACATTATGCGAGAGGGCACAGGGAGAAGCTACAACACTTGCAAACATCCCTGATCGACACATGACATTGTGTTCACACAAACGGAAGACTTTTAAATGCTGACCTCTCATGCACAGACGCATGACACAGCCGACAGGGGGTTCACTGTTGCAATGATAATTCAAAGAGACTCATAGCATGGATAAAGAAACTAGGAATTCATCCTACAGGACATGGAAAGCAGATAAAAGGAGCTTTAGATGAGACAAATGCATAAAAGAGCACAAAAGTCAACTTTAAGGCTGTCAAAGCCTTACAAGAGCTACTTAACTCATCTTTCTGAAATCATGATGGACAAGTCAAGACCTATATGAATATCTACATTATGAGATAATGCATAATACAGTGCTATGTCCTTTCCAATGCTTATACACGTCATTTGCTCACTACATTAAATTTGCATAATAGAGGCACATCAAGTACACATAATTCATGTAGGATTAAATATGCTTTAATAAAATGATCAGAATGGCTTTTCCCAACAGAGGAAAAAAAATTATATCCCAGCTCATTTCTTCCTATTATGTTTGCCCAAAATCTTGAGATTTCTCTGTGTTGACTAAATGCAAACATTGTGGAATATCTGCAATCTCAGCAGCATTTGAATGCAAGTTTCATTTACAGTCATAATAAAGAACTATAATAAAACATGATGGGAATTCTAGAAGTTACAGAAAAGTTAAACAAAGTTTAGCACTTTATGATAATGCTCATCAATCACATTAACAAACATTATTACATTATATAATGCTAAACATCGAGTTGAAAATGTAATACAAATTTTATTCATATATTTTACAAACTAATCTGTTAAGTACGGCTTATTTACCTTTAAAAAAGTGCCATGATACAGTGATGTTTAATATTAAATAATGCATATGATTTTAAATGCATGATTACTTATATGCTTACCATATACAAGCCACAGTAGCCTATATGTACATTGTATTCCAAGCACTAGGAATACCATAATCTAAATAATAGTTTCCTAAAATATGTTATTATGGTTCTTTGTCCCAAAAAACTATTTCCATGGTACAATCCATAATATCCTAAGCATATTCAGTAGGCTACACTTTATTTTCAGGTGTCAATTAACAACATGTAGGCTACTTACTATAGGTTAGGGGTAGTATTATGGTTTGGGTTAGTTGCATGTAGCCTAATTAAGCATAATTTACTGTTATTACTATGGTAAGTACTAACAGGCTAACACAACAAGAACATGTAAAATAAAGTGTTAAAGGATATTCAAATAGCATAGAATTACACTGTACTTCAAGGCACTTCAAGGAATGCTATATCATCATAGCAGTGTCCAAAACCATACATTGATTTGTACATGGTACTGTATGATTGATATTTAGTTCATGTCCTACTCCATTTACAGTTTCTTGGAGTGGCTAGTGTTTCATGAATAAAAAAGAGAAAATGAAAAGGGTACTAAAAACATGATAAATGCCTACCATGGTACTTTTTGTCCGTCCATTGTATCATGTTTTAATGACTTAACGTTACAAAAAAAAAACTGACTGAAAACCGGATACATTTGTGGGCGCGCGCGAAAAAAAAGCATACGTTAAAGATTTACACGACAAAAAAACTTATATTCACAATTTAAACATCACTGTTCGACTATTTTACCTGTTCATCCTGATGTTGAACTTTCTCCAAGTCGGTCGAGACATCCACGACTTCTCCTCAAACCCTCGAACACATCACGACTCGCTCAAACCACCTGCAGATTTGGCATTTGTTTAGTTCTCCTATGACCTATTGAGATCACCTATGACCCGTTTAAAGAAAGCCTGAGCTCTTTTCCATTGTTTCATTGATTCAATGTTGCGTTCCTCAGTTCTGTCCACGAATTCTCGCCTCAAACTGCGTTTTCACCATGAAATGAGATTCATATCGAACATGCAGTATTTCTCAACACAGTGCCGCTTCTAATCTCCATCAAATCTCCTAAAAGCTCGATTCCCTCCCATCCTCTCGCTCTGTCGCTCTCTAAATGTGTCTCTCCCACTCTCTCTCTCTTTTCACTCTACGTATATGCTGTCTGTTCTGGTCACCCCTCATATTCAGTTTAGGGAGTGTTTATTTTCATCTCTTTTATTGTAATTTTCTGCAATATTTTGCTAATCAAAGCACAACTCGTTATTAGATTCGAGTTAGTTTTTTGCAGAATGCACGAGTAGGCTATAGTGGTGAGGGGGGAAGCTTCAGTAATAATTTAATTACTGGGTTTAACTAGCTCAGACAGATCTACTGAAATCAGATGATTTAGTAAACAGACCAGTTTAAAACATTAAATGCACTCTAAAAAATGCTGGGTTGTTTTAACCCAAATTTGGGTCAAATATGGACAAACCCAAATGTTGGGTTAAAGGGATAGTTTACTTTGAAATTAATTTTTGGTATGTTTTAGCTTACCCCAAGGGCATCCAAAATGTAGGCGTCTTTGTTTCTGCAGTACTTTCAATTTTTATATTTTAAGGTCAAACAGTTTGTGTCTATCAGTCATATAGTGGAGGTCTATGGTCACCACCTCAAAGAGCATGCACAGAGAAGTCCAAATTAAACATGATTCAATGACTCGTAAATGTAAGTACACATTGATGGCCTAAGACACGAAACGAGCAATTTGAGTGAGAAAACAAACAGTATTTATTTAGTTTTTACCTCTTGTAACACAGTCACGTCCAAGTGATCTGCACTTTAAAAAATGCTGGAATGTTTTAACCCATCTTTGGGTCAAATATGGACAAACTCAGCCATTGGGTTAAATGTGTAAATTACATTTTTAACCCAACATTTGGGTTTGTCCATATTTGACCAAAATTTGGGTTAAAACAACCCAGCATTTTTTAGAGTGTGAGGGAGCAGGCACTTTGTGGCTGTGGTTACAAGAGGTAAAAACGATACAAATAATGTTTGTTTTCTCACACAAACCGCTCGTTTCATGTCTTAGGCCATCAATGTGTACTTACATTTACGAGTCATTAAATCATGTTTAATTTGGACTTCTCTGTGCATGCTCTTTAAGGTGGTGACCATAGACCTCCATTATATGACTGACAGACAAGAACGGTTTGACCTAAAAATATTAAAATTGAAAATACTGCGGAAACAAAGACACCTACATCTTGGATGCACTTGAGGCACGTTAAAACATATCAAAATGAAATGAAAATGAATTTCAAAGTGAACTATCCCTTTAAAAATATAATTTAAAATTTTAAACCAACTTCAACTTTCACTTTCAACTGTGAGTTTTTAATTACATTTTTAACCCAACATTTGTGTTTGTCCATATTTTACCTCGATTTGGGTTAAAATAACCCATCATTTTTTAGAGTGTGTGCAAAGGTCTTTTACATTTCTGCATATAACTTTCTTAAATAATTTAATCAAGCAAAAAGTACACACAGCCTACAGCTTAATTATTTATTTAACAAAAACAACAACAGAAAACGTTTTTTAATCATGAATATTATTAAGATTTTTTTAGAGTTACTCCATTTGACCCAAACAAAATGCCTTTTCAGAAAAAGGTGAACACATATTTTTTGCACCTTTGTGTCCTCTCCCTGTTTTATGTTTTTCTTGTCAATTTACAATAAAACGGCTTACAGTGTCTTACTTATACATGTTTTAATAGATTTATAGATACAGACAAAGAAAATCTATACATCACTGTGACTGCGAGCATAAAAACATTAAATAACCATTAAAGTCAATCACCACAGAACATAACAGAGCATGTCATGTGCTGTGCATTTGTAATAGCCTATTTATTCATTGCAAGAAACAGATTTTTTTAAAAATCCACCATTTAGAGTTTGGTTCAAATCTTTGTGAAAAATTCATAACATTTATAAATCAAATAAAATCCTTATGTAACATTATTATCATTTATTAATTTATTCCAAAAAGCATCTAGTATATCTGCTATTACACATTATGCAAGTAGTGCATTTACATGCCAGTCAGTAGAGAATGGGTTTTCCCAACTGAGTCTATTGAGATTTTTCTTTGCCACTTTCACCTTTGACTTGTTCAGTGGGGGCATTGTAGACTCTGTAAGGCTGCTTTGAGAAGATAAATGTATTGTGAAAAGTATTATATAAATAAAACTGAATGTCAAATTATGCTAAAAAATGTTTTTAAAACAATCAATTAGTATTCCCTTGGGATTTTCTTTTTGTGATTCAGTACCTTTACCACCGTCTGTTCACTTCAGCCTAACCTGTGTGACGTCCTGTCAAAAGCAGAATATCTCTCACCTATAGTGGCTCCAGGTTGAGCAAATACACAAAACTGAGATAGAAACCATCTGTTTTCTGTGTAAACGCTGAACTGATGACTTTAAAACAACTGCACTGCATCATCAGCCAGAAAGCCTGACTTTGTCACCCACAAGCTAAAATGAGGTCTAAATGCTGATTAGGTTGGAAAATCTGCATAAAGAGAGACAAATAAGAAACACATACTCCATGGAATATTTGCAGGTCAAAACTTACATGGGATGTCATATTATGCATGTTGTCTGAAAAAGTTTGTCAGTAAAATAGGCCTATTTGAGATCATGATTTTGAGAGATTTTGGATGGTAATTTGTTGCTAAATTCTATAAGGGACATTTGGAGACGCCCTATTTGGAAAAATTATGAATAATTAAAGAATATTTTACTTTTAGACTTTAAAAATGCACAAGGTTCTCTTTTAGAATATAACTGAGGTTTTGTTAAAGGGATAGTTCACGTTGAAATACATTTTTGGTATGTTTTAGCTTACCTCAAGATGTAGGTGTCTTTGTTTCCACAGTATTTTCAATTTTGATATTTTTAGGTTAAACCGTTGTCTGTCAGTCATATAACTGCAGGTACCAAGTTAAAAAAACAACAACACTTGCTTAATGCTCTAACATCTGCATTAAAAACCTTAATTTCTTTTCAACTGTAGAAATAAAGACATGGACAACTTGAATGAGTAAATGATCAGCAAATGATTGTTTTTTTTAAAGTGACTACCTTTAACACAAATTCCCTTTTAATTTAAAATAGCAAACCAAATTTTAAAACAATTATTTAATATGACACCTAAATGATGGAAATAACACATATATATATAGCAAAAAAGCAGATGCATTAAAGGTTAAAGATAGAGATCAGCATTCTCTCTGTGAGTCCATGCATAAGTAATTCCAGTGTTGTATTTTTAGTGCAATAAGGAAACTGTGCAGGGTCTGAAGACATTAAAGTTGCATTAACTCAAGGGGATGTTCCAAGACCTGGAACTACCCGTTTAACACTGGAAGCAGCTGATCATGGTTTTCCATGGACAAAAATCTGTTAGAGAAATGTAGCACAAAACCAGAGTTTAAAGCAAAACATTTCATTAAGTAATATATACATTGGATGATGAAACTGACATAAGATTTAAAATAAAGTGTTCTGATAAAGTGATGAATCGATGTGGTTGCTCTGCTAGAAAAAGTGTGTGAACTTGAGGAGAACTGACTTCATACAGTACATCCAAGCAACATTTATTTGCAGATGCCACTTCAATTTCTAAATTTTTAAGTACTTTTCTGGGGCTTCTGGTACATCTGATCTACCTGAATGAGCACATTAAAGGTTTTTTAAGACCATGACTCTGAAATGTGGCTCTTCAAGAAAATAGCCAGTGAGTAACGGAGTTGAGATGTTGGGCTCAAGAAGACCTATACCTTTATCTCTCAATACAAGCCAGCAAAGAGTGTCTGAATTATTCAGTGGCAATTAAAGCACCAAACCAGCAACAGAACAGATCCAGATCAATTCACACTCTTTATTTTCAATTCTGGCCAGTGCTTGTTGAAATGGGGAAAAGATAGCTGCTGGGTACTCCCCTTGTTTGCATATAGTAAACAGTAATGATGTTGAAAAAGTTTCCCAGAGATACCAAGGCAGATTACTAAAATTAGCATAATGAGGGCCAGATATATACTAAACAGGGCAAATTAGCGTGTGAACGCCAGTACCAAAAAAGAACAGATGGAAAAGAAAAGTTATGTTAAGTGGTTGCTAGGGTGTTCTGAGTGGTTGCTAGGGTGTTTTAAGGTATTTTGAGTTGGTTGCTATGGTGTTGCTAGAGTGTTCTAGAGTGGTTCTTAGGTGGTTGCTAGGGTGTTCTAAGGTATTTTGGGTGGTTGCTATGGTGTTCTAAGGTATGTTAGGGGGTTGCTAGGGTGTTCTGAGTGGTTGCTAGGGTGTTTTAAGGTATTTTAGTTGGTTGCTATGGTGTTGCTAGGGTGTTCTGAGTGGTTATTAGGTGGTTGTTAGGGTGTTCTAAGGTGTTCTGTGTGGTTGCTAGGGTGTTTTAAGGTATTTTGGGTGATATACATTGACTCACGGTGTTCTGGACGGCTGAAATTTCTACTTCAAAAATGTCACTGTGTTTTGGACAGGTAGAAGGAGTCATTTCTAATATATAACACATACATTTTAACAACTATTAGCTGGGTTAACTGGGTTACAGTGAGTTAACGCAGATTAAATTATGCAGATTGTGATGGGAATTTTACATTTCAATTTAAATTAAAATTTAAAAGAAAAAATGTTGTGAAAACATTACAGTGTAATCATGATGAATATTGTTTTCTTTATGGATTATTAGTTTTAGCTGTCAGAGGCAGACAAGGCCAAAAATAACAAACAAAAACAAAATAGGTTCAACCTCTAGAATTCCTAAAACAAAAGAAATAAATATTACAATTTAAACTTACCTACCTCTCTAAAACAATGTGAAAAGATATACAAAATAAAATGGCATCAAACCCCCTACCTCCCTTATATTGGCAAAAATATTTACAGTACATAAATGTCCGTAGCAAACAAAACAAACCTCATTCCAAAGGCGTAGTCAAACAGGTGGGTCAGTCAACAAGGATAAACAAAGGTTCACTTTTACAATCTCCAAATATCGCTCAAAGCACAATCTCAAATAATCACTCACAAACTCTCTGATACAACACTAGAATTGATGATGATAAAAACAATAGTAAAGCGGTAACAATCAACAATGGCACAATAGTGGGACCCTCCTGTTGAGTGTTTGGGCGGTCCTTATAAGGGGACCAATCAGAACCTCCAACAAATTATCACCTGATCCACCTACCTGTAACACAAACAAGCACATGCACAGACATACACAATACAATAATACACAGGACAGAATGGAATCAGTGAGTAAACATTAAAATGACTAGGCTCAGAACAACATTAAAAAAATATTGTTGGTTTAACTTAAAAAATTAAGTAACCTGGTTGCCTTCAAATTTTAAGTTCATTGAAATGGAAAAATTGAGTTAATACAATGAAGGAGATTGATTTAATCATCAGAAACTTAAAATATTATGTCATATGAACTACATAAATTATTTAAGTTGATTTGACTAAAGAAAAAATGTTGTAATTACAAATAATGAAAATATTTTTATTTTTTACAGTGGAATGTTTTTCTGCAACCTTTGCGCAGACGTAATTAAACCAAATGTTTTTTTAACTGTTACTACTCACTACATTTAAAAAAATATATTTTCAAGAGTTTTTTCTTGACATTTTTTCTTTTATCAAATCAACTTAAATAATTTATTTAGCTCAGATAACATATTATTTTGAGTTTCTGATGATTAAATCAATCTCCTTCATTGTATTAACTCACTTTTTCCATTTCAATCAACTTAAAATTTTAAGGCAACCAGGTTACTTCATTTTTTTAAGTTAAAACAACAATATTTTTACAGTGCATAATACTTGCAAAATGAGAAAATATGGGAAAACATTTCCTTAATGTACTTTAACATTTCACATAACCAAAAAAGAATGGGAAGCTTTGAATATTTGGAGAACATTTAGAATCTTAAAACCTATTTTTGTTTGCTGTAGTACCCATTAGTCTTGTCAAACAAAACAAGACCAATGTTGAGAAATAGATGAATCCCAGAAGAATGTGATTCATCGCATGCATTTGTTGATTTTCTTTCTACTGAATTCAATAAAGCAACAACTAATATACATTACAGTATGTGTGCCTAAATGCAAAGTATGTTTGGCCATGTCTTTCGCTGTAAAGCGTGCGAGTTTGACTCACACTGAGATAAAACCTCATGTCGTGGCACATTTCCCATTTATCTCAGAGTGAACAGAACCTCCTGCAGTTCAATTGCACATTTGCTTTCCCCCCAACCTGATCAAAATTTAAAATGTGTAAATAAATCATTAACGTATGAAGCCCCTCAGGTAGAGGAGGGTTCATTTAGAGATGTTGTTAGTGTCCACGTTTGTGTTTGTGTTGCTTTGAGACTTCACCTTTGCGTGATCGAGTAAGTGTGTGTTTAGAAGGTCAATGCACCTTGAGTTATGTGGTGCTTTGATTAGTGTGTCTGTAACTGAGTGTTGTCATTGGGGCCTAGACAGATGGCTCTGTTTTATTCTCTCTGGTTTCTGGCTGCCGTTATGAATGCTGTTTGAAGTTTGCGGTAACAAAGTCATGGCATTGCAAACCCATTTCATTACCCTCTCGAGTCTTTCCATTAATTATGTGGTCTGCTTTGGTTTCTTTGGGGTTTCGACCCATTAACAAGACGTATCAAAAAAAAATAATTTACAAAATGAAATGGAATTGACAAATTGGACTAGTTTTTGTTATTTTTGTTCATGATGCCTAGATGCAAGATTTTTCTTGCTGATATATGATGTATCAAACAAATGCAGCGAGGGGATTGAGCTGCAAATAACATCGGCTGGAGTTTTCTTTGTTCTGACGGCCTTTTTGCTTTTGTTGCCTGTCGCATCTATCCACACCATCACGAACCCGTGACCCCGTTTGGTGTCGGTAAAAATTTGGTGGACAGTGTACTGTCAGAAACGTGTCTTTAGTTGTCAGTCACACTCTGCATAAAACAAACACACGCAAATATGTTCCTCAAATGATTTCACATCTGTCTTGGTGTTCCAACTGGCCAGGACTCAAATGGACCATGAAGATGATTCATATAAAATCAAACTTGTTTTAAAAATGTCAATCTGTGTATCACATCACATCTCCTCTGTCAGTGGCTCGGTATAATGCGCCTGCAATCCCTACCCCACACTGTAAAAATTAATATGTTTTATCTAATCAATAAAAATGTGGCAACAGATTACAAGCAATATTATTAATTAAATTTAACAAAATGGAATTCAGTAACAATTAATCAAATTAATTCCTTAAAAGTTAACCATTTAAAATGAGTAAAGTTTACACCCAAAAATTTAACAAAAATATGTGAATAACAGACAAGAACTATTTATATTTTATTGCCAACATTGAAGACACCTGATGTCAAAAACATCGATCACCATAATGGTGACTCAAATGCACGTTTTTTGTTTGTTTGATTGTTGTTGTAAGTTTTACTCATTTTAAAAGGTTAACTTTTAAGGAATTATTTTTATTAATGATTACTCAATTCTAATTTGTTAAAATTAATTCATAATATTGCTTGCAATCTGTTGCCACATTTTTTATCAGATAAAGCGTATTCGTTTTTACAGCAATTTGCCTTGGTGCACATTATTTTTTTATTTTGCATTTTTATCAACATATGCACTGAAAGAACTGTAATATTCATCTGCTGTTTTTTATGAGCAAAGAATTTAAAAAAGTCTAGCAGTTAGAATTAGATCTAAAAAATAAAAGGAATAATGACAACAAAGTTTGAACAAATCTTTGTGTTATAGATTTACTCCAGTAAAAGATTTGCAATAGTTTTATTCATCAATGACGCATTAAATTGATCAAAAGTGACAGTAAAGAGACATTTACAGTTCTACAAATTCCAAATAAATCTGGATGTTCTATTCAAAGAATTCTGAAAAAAATATCACACTTTCCAGAAAAATATGAAGTAGCTAAAACTGCTTTCAACATTGATAATAAGAATCAACATTAATAATTGAGCACCAATAATAATTGTAGCAGTCATATCATAACATTAGAATCATTTCTGATCATGTGAGACTGAAGACTGGAGTAATGATGCTGAAAATTCAGCTTTGAATCACAGGAATAAATTATATTTCAAAATATATTCATATAGAAAACCTTTCTTTTAAATTGCAATAATATTTCACTGTTTTCCCCCTATTTTGATCATATAAATGCAGCCTTATTATAGAGACTTCTACCAAAACTTTAAAATTCACTGTTATTGGAATGAAACCTGACTTTTGCCAAAAAGTTAAACAATTATCAATTGTCAAGGCTAAAGGGTGAATCTTTCTTTGTGTGACAACAAGCCCCCGGTCTCCTGTAATACATGAGCTAAAATATACACAGGGCAAAGAAGCAAAGTTTAAGTATAGGAAGTGTCTGGTTTGAGGAGGAGATTTTGTCTTCCTCCGCTTAGTGATGGATGCCATTTCTGATGAATCCCTTGAGCCTGTGGCCCTGGTGTTCGGGGTTAAATGTGAATAGACAGATGTGCCAGAGCCAGAACTGCTGCAGAGCTCTCTGTAAACCCAAGCCATCCTCTTCAATAATGCAGGAACCCACATGTGACGGGCACATGGCCATGCATAGAGCCGAGCATCCCTGCAGGGAGGAACACACTCCTGGGGATAACTGTAGACGAGTATGTCTTTACTTCTTTTAAACGCTTCTAAACATCCCTCCCTTTTTAATCAGTGCCATTACTTTACAGGTCTTTATTTATACCAGTAATGAATTTTTGATGATTGGTTTGAAGTTTGCTGTAGCTGAAGGTGTTTCTTCATAAACTGAGACTCCTATATAAATAGCCACAATTTTTATTACATTTTTGTTTTGGTATAGGAAACGTATATATGTTCCAGCACTAACAGTCCCATGAAATGCTTTGTATTTCATAATGTTTTAAATGATCCCATGCAGCTACCAGCAACAGTGTAAGCATTTATGTTCGGCATTCAGTCAACAACCTCAAAATCCTCATAAGTTTGGACAGTAAATATTTTTCCCTTATGTATTGTAATATATGTAATATATATTACAATATAAATATATATTGTATATATCTGTCCTGAGAATGCTGAATAATTGCCATCACATTGACAGTAAAGTTCTTAATTCATCATTTTCAGCAATACATTACTGATCATGATGAGCAAACGTGTGGCCTAAGTTTTAACATTAAAATGTGCACATTAAACTTTAGTTCTTTATTTAATCTTTTATATATGACGTTGTAAAATGCATTAGCTCCTTTATTTCCTTTTTCCAATGTTCTACTTCCTGTATTTTGTCGCCCTCTACTGTTTATTATGAAGACACAATGAAAGAGTGCTTTAAATAAATGTCCATTCCCGTAGTAATAATGCCTGTGATATTAAATGCTGATAGGTTTAGAATATTATTTAAAGTTGTCAAAAGAATATATTTTACATTAAACCTATAATAAAATTGATTGTAATGGGTATTATTGGACGCATTACATGTTTATATTAAAAGAGTTCTGTCTCTTTAAGAAAGACCATTCTGTTTTTTGACGCTTGATTTAGACGTCAGAGCTACTTTCTGCGCCACATGTGTTGAACGAGTCGATTTATCTCTGTAGTTTTCCTCAAAAACATACTGGAATGGACTCACATCTTTATGGATAAAGAGAATATTTTATAAGAAACACTCTTTTAATGTAAGAATTACTGTTTTTGAAAAGGTATTGTTTTGTAGAGTACAGCGTCACATTATATATATTAGAGCTGGAACTATTTACCGATATCCTGCATTCTTTTTTTTAATCTGTAATAGTTGTGACATGCAGTAATGGCTCTCCTGGAGAAGAATGACGTTACAACAGACCTAGAAACACAAGCTATGGCCAGTGAAGAAGAGTTAAATTACCCTAAACCAGAGGAGGAGGAGAAATCAAACTGTGTTCAACATGCTGTCCAGGAGATGAACTGTGAAGATGGTAATGATGGTCATGATGATGATGATGATGATGAGGAGGAGGAGGAGATGATGAGGAGGGTGGTGGAGCTCTTGAAGCGGGGACTAATGAAGAAGAGGAGCTTGAGAAACCAAAGGGCAAGAAACTTATTCCAGGTATCGTGTACATAGGACACATCCCTCCGAGGATGAGACCAAAACACATGCGGAATATGCTGAGTGTGTACGGAGAGATCGGCAGGATCTTCCTACAGCCTGAAGGTAAAAAAACTACATGACTTGCTTCTTTCTAAAACATCCCCAAACTTAAACAGCAAGGTATTTGTCTGTATATATGTGTGGTGGTGTGGTGGTGGTGTGTGTGTGTGTGTGTGTGTGTGTGTGTGTGTGTGTGTGTGTGTGTGGTGAGAGAGAGAGAATGTATTATATATATATCTCACACACACTACTGGTCAAAAGTTTTAGATCGGTAAGATTTTTTTTAATGTTTTTAAAAGAAGTCTCTTCTGCTCACCAAGGCTGCATTTATATGATTAAAATATATATATAAAAAAACACACATTAATATTGTGAAATATTATTACAATTTAAAACAGCTGTTTTCTTTTTGAATAAATAGTAAAGTGTCATTTATTCCTGTGATCAAAGCTGTATTTTCATCATCATTACAGTCTTCTTTGTCACATGATCCTTCAGAAATCATTCTATTATGATGATTTGCTGCTCAATTAACATGTATGATTATTATCCATGTTAAAAACAGTTTTTTACATTTTTATTTCAGGATTCTTTAAAGAATAGAAAGTTCACAAGAACATCATTTATTTAATTAGAATCTTTTCTAACATTATAAATGTCTTTACTGTAACTTTTGATCAATGTAACTCATCCTTGATGAATAGAAGTATTGATTTCTTATTGTTTTGTTTTTTTACAAAAAATAAAATAAAAATTCTTACTGACCCCAAACTTTTAAAGGGTAGTTTTTAATGTTACAAAAGCTTTCCATTTCAGATAAATGCTGTTCTTTTAAACTTTCTATTCATCAAATAATTTTGGGGGAAAAAAATGTGCACAACCTTTTTCAACATTGAAAGTAATAATAATGATTTTGGAGCATAAAATCATCATATTAGAGTGATTTGTGAAGGATCATGTGACACTGAAGACTGGAGTAATGATACTGAAAATTCAGCTTTTTTCAGAGGAATAAATTACATTTTAATATATTATATTAAAATAGAAAACAGTCATTTTAAATTGTTATAATATTTAACAATATTACTAGGGTTTATTTATTTATTTATTTATTTTTTATGTATGTATGTGCATGCACATACACTGTCCGCTGTTTGGATTTATAGTGTTTTTGGCCAAACATTTGATGCACCTCTTGATGGTAATAAATATTATATCCATCAAGAGGTGCATCAATTTTTCACACTTACTGTGCATGTTTTCATGTTTGACCAACATTCATCCCCACTAAAAATTCGGACTCTCTTCTAGATCGTTGTGTAAAAAATAAGAAAAAGAAGGCAGGGAGCAGATCATCCAGTTTCACTGAGGGATGGGTGGAGTTCAGAGACAAGCGCATCGCTGAAGAGAGTCGCAACCACTCTGCACAACACACCCATGGCCAACAGGAAGAGGAGCCATTTCAGCAGTGACCTGTGGTCCATCAAGGTACATAATACAGATCAATCAAATAATGTTGCACTCACACTGGTTTGAACCTCATCACGGGCTGCATGTCCTCATATCATATTTGAAACGCATGTGATTAACAACTACATGCTTCTGCAAGGTAGCTTTATTGACAATTTTAGGTGAGCAAGGGCAAAACGCATTAGATATAGTACCTTCAATGGCCTGTAGATGGCCATCTCTTATTTTGTAGCAGAAATGAACCGCTGCAGAAAAGGTGCATTACTCGTCATCAGTCATCACAAGAATAGAGTGTACATGTACTATACTAATTACATGTACTCAAATACTTCACACCACTGCACTACCGGTCAAAAGTTTAGGTTCAGTAGGTTTTTTTGGATTGTTTTTTTTTTTTGGAAAATACTATTTTTAATTTTGTAGAATAGTTTAAATTTATTCAAAAGTTACAATAAAGACATTTTTAATGCTTCTAAAGATTTCTATTTCAAACTAATTTTCTATTGAATTTTCTATTTGTCAAAGGATCCTGAAATTTGTTTTATCATGGTCTCTCAGAAAAATATTAAGCAGCACAAATGGTTTGAACATTGATAAAACATTGACATTTGTTCAAATTATTGCAGCTAGGGCTGTCAAATGATTAATCGCGATTAATCGCATCCAAAATAAAAGTTTGTGTTTACAGTAATATATATGGGTGCACTGTGTATAATTATTTTCGTAAATATATAAATACACACACACATGCATGTATATTTAAGAATTTTTTTTTAATTTATTTATAAAACATTTAGAATTTTTATATAATATAAATGTATATACATGAAAATATTTTTAAATATATACAAGCATGTGTGTGTATTATATATTATTTATATATATATATATATATATATAAAATAATTATATACACATTGCACAGTACATGAAATTTTTTCATGTATATACTGTACATAGATTTTATATATAATTTATATTATATATAAATATTTATATTATATTATAATATATATATATATATGTTTATCTTAAATATACATGCATGTGTGTGTATTTATATATATATATATATATATATATATCAAAATAATTATATGCAGTGCACCCACATATATTATGTAAACACAAACATTTATTTTGGATGCGATTAATCGTTTAACAGCCCTACTTGCAGCATAAGAGACAACCCACACTTTTGAATGGTAGTGTACCTCCCTTGTACCACAAAATATGACTTTTTTTTTTCATTTTCTCTCTTTCATGAAGTATCTGCACGGCTTCCATTGGTGCCATCTCAGTGAGCGATTGGCTTACGAGCCAGACGGTCTATCGCCAGCTGTATGAGGAAATCTCCCACGACGAGAAGGAGACCAACTTCTACCTGGCTAGTGTGGAAAAGAGCCAGAATCTGGAGAAACTAAAGAAGAAGAAGGAGAAGAAGGGAGAGGTTGTAGAGGAGAAGACATGGGACTACAAACAGCGTTCTACAGAAGAAGAGATCCACCTGAAACGGTTTAAGAACAAAGGCATATCCAAAGAAGAACCTCCAGAAGGCACAAGAGAAGAGCAAAAGCATCCAGGACAAAGCTCAATCTAACGTTTCCTCCTGGCCAAGATCTTCAGTAGTGGAAGGGCTCAGGAATGATGTGCTGAGGACATTAAGGTTGCTGTCAGTGGATTCGCGATTACCTCAGATGCATTTTTTTTCTTCTCGTAATTGTTTGCATACGTCTCAACAATCAATCTTTGAACAGATGTTCTATTTGTATTGCTTTTATATGTCAGAGAACACTCTTGTAGATTGTTCTGATTGACAGTTTAATACTTTCAGAGTAAAACACTCACACACGCCCCACTATTGTGAAAACGGTTCTCCATTTTCCCATGAAAAGAGGCGTAATGTCCTCTGAAAGCACAATAAATTGTTTATTCAGTGAAATTGTACTCTAATTCTACCTTAGAATTCTTTTTAGTCTTTGGTTTTTTACATATAAATGATCATTGAGTGAGCTTTTAGGGTTCGATATCAATTCATTCATATTATTAATAATATTATTTTAGATGCAAAATGTCTTTAGTAAAGAGCCACAAGTAATAATATTATTTATTGTATTAATACAATCTCAATATGAAGGACTTTTTTGCTTAGAAAACAAACAAGATTTTTAAGAGATTGAATTGCATGTTTATCAAACAATACAATTTCCTTTCCTGAAAAATTTTACAAAATTATATTGTAAAATATCTTAAAACCATAGGTCAGTAGATATGGTGTACAATGACATTTCAACAGCATTACATTGTGACAGTTTGTTTGGTAAGGGACAAAAAGATCAGTTTGTCTTGATCTTAGAAGATATGGCAACACAAGACAGAAACATTGGTATTTAGAGGAATTGGCTGGTTCTACACAACCATTTATAAACATCTGCTTGTAAAATGAGATCTTCCTCATCCTAAGAAGACAGATTTCTCCAGGCCATCTTCAGCTTTGGTGTACTCCAGGCAGGACGGAAATATCGGCTCTCATAGCGTGGGTGTGTTCCTGCACATATTTCAGATATTCTGGGGCTCCAGGACAAATGACGTTGTCAGCCAACAGGACAGTGCCTTTTTTGAGTAGACCACAGTCCTACAATGTCATAAAATAAATACATTTGTAATTTTCCTTATGTTAGGATGATTACTAAATAGAGCCAGACCAATATATTGGCATGCCAATATTATCGTTCATATATTGGCATGCCAATATTATTCGGCCGATATATCGGCATGCCGATATTATCGGCCGATATTAGGCATTTTCCAAATTATTCGGTATCGGCAGTTATAATGGCCAATAAATTAATATTTCAAAAATAAAAACGGACGAAACACGCTTGAACAATGTCATGAGAGTTGGAGTTGTATAGTTTGTCCACCAGAGGGCACTCTACACCGTCCCTGTTGGAAACACTCGTTGAGTTGGTCACAAGACATACATTGCTTGAATAACAATTAAAAGAACATCCCCATCAGTCGCAGAATCAGCTAGTAATAATTACGTTACGTTGTTACAGTGTAGTTGACTGACTGTCCTTTTAACTTTTGACATAGTGACTGAAGTATTTCTTTAATAGCGCGTGACAGTTATAGCAATGAGACTAATCATCTCTCCTTGGCCTGTTATATTGAAAATGTGTGTTTTACACTTTGCAGTATGACGCTCATCCATTGCTAAATTATGGCTCATCGTAGACTAGCTAATCACAAAGCTAGCTAATGCCACTATTGTCAGTCTGTTCTGATGTGACAATAAAATAAATAAGTTTCTTTTTAAAATGCATTATCATAATATTTTAGTTAAAACTCATAAATAACTACAAATAACTAATGTTAGGGAATCGGATAATGTTTTGTTGCGTGTTTTGAAAAAAAAATTATCGGCCGATATATCGGCATAACGGATTTTAAAACCCCAAAATATTTGTATCGGTATTGGCCTTCAAAAATCCTTTATCGGTCAGGCTCTATTACTAAAGGGGTTAAAGTACACTCTTAAAGGGTCATCGGATGGAAAATTCACTTTTAAATGGTTTGCATATGAATGTACAGTATCTTTGCAGTGTGTGAACACAACCACCATACAATGAAAAAAAATCTATTCTCTCCTTTTTCGTCCTCAAAAAGTCTAAACACTCAGTCTCGATAATCAGGCTGTTAGGATGTTCTGAGCACTATGATGTCATAATGCTCATGCTCCGCCCACGACCACCTTCAGTCATTCGACACCCCCCATGGAAGAGAGGGATGGGGTGAACAGTTGCTCATTATCATTTAAAGAGACATGCATCTAAACAAGTCACTTTGAACAAAGCTATTTTTGAAGAGGTAAAAGGGTGTTTTACACAACCATTGAGGAGTTTTAACCAAAGTAAATATACAAATTTTACATGAACACCTTAAAGTCATACCAACTTGTGGACAACTTTAAAAACAAACGTTCCAAAAGGGAGGTTTTCCACTGGAAAAAAAAAAAGGTACTGTAAAGAAAAAAACTTCTATGGATGTTAAAAGTTCATTGGAACCATGGATGACTATGAAGAACTTTTTTTTAAAAAGTGTGTAAACAGTGTAATTTTGGGGCTTCTTACCTCAAGAAGTTTAGTATCTGGGACGTAACGATCTTTCCAGTGGTCCAAAAAGACAAAATCAAAAGATTTTAATCCAAATCGCTTCTTCATTTTAGGAATCAAATCACCGGAGGCTCCCTCCACTATAGTAACCTTAAAAAAAACAACAAAGATATTTTCAGTGCTTTGATACTGCTGGTATCAACAAAAATAATCACTTAGTTTGGCATAACAAAATGTTCTGTTTCTGCCTTCAATTCAAACAAAACTGGCTTTTGTTTTGAATGATAAAAAATTGCAATAGCGAATATTAAAAAGCATTTGGTTAACACAAAACATCCCACATTTTTTGATGTTCTCTTTATTGATCTGTCCAAATACACTTTTGGTGACGAGGATGAAAGAGGAAGGGAGGAGAAAACAAATCTCAAAAAATGATTGTCTAGGTACCAATGTTTTATTAGACCAAAGGTTCATTTTGCAGCTGGAGAACCTCCTGGAACCGTGTGGATTACTTTTATGATGGATGGATGCACTTTTGTTTGGGATTCAAAATTACAATTCACTCCCATAACAAAGTTTGGAAGAGCCTGGATATTTTTTAATAAAACTCCAATTGTGTTTGGCTGAAAGAAGAAAGTCATATAGGGTGAGTAAATTATTGGATAATTTTCACAATTGGATGAACAACCCCTTTAATTTTAACTAATGAAAACAAATATAGGCTATCCTTATTGAAGGCTAAGTTGTTACCGATAATTTGATTTGCTGAATATAAAATACAATGGAAAAATGTAGCATATTATAATTTGACACACAGTTTGTTGTATTTTGTTGTTTATTTATATACTGTTTAGAAGCTAGTAGCCTATACTTTTTGCAACAAGAAGCACACTAATGTTATATTAGCCTATGTTTACTAGCTCTTTTTTCTTACTTTGTCCTGAAGCCCGGCGTAGGCGATGATCTGACGAGCAATGGCGGCAAAGGCTGGGTTGAATTCGACGGTAATGAGTTTGGAAGTTGGGGGACAGCAGTCGAGCGATACGGACGCTGGGAGTAACCGCAGTATGTGCCGAGCTCCAGAGCTATGCTGGGGTTCACCTCCGTCAACACTGAGTCAAGTATGAGCCCTTCAGAGAGACACAGAACTCAACTCAATTCAGAAAACACACCAATGAGATGGCTAATGATGTAGGTGAAATATCATTAGGGCCTCTCTGCCCATTAGCAGCCTTTATTCATCAGTGTCTCTGCTGTTGTAGATTTCTGAAGTAAAAATAAACTAAAAACTCAGAACTAACCCAAAAGTATGCTATCATTCAGTGCAAATATTTTTTTCTTAGATTGTATTTGCTTGTTTTCCAATTCAAATATATAAACATGCACATTTAGCCTACTTGAGACGCAAAAGATATACAAAATGACAAGATATTAAGTCTGATATGTGTTTCAAAATAAAGTGAAGTTTCTTTAAAACATGAAATAGTATCTTTCAATCGGATGAGTAAAAAAAATCTTGTTTTCCCTTTGAATTAAGTTTATTTTTTACCCCATTGGCAGATATTTTTCTTGATTTAATCATAAACCATGGATGCAGGGTTATTGCAGTTAAACTAAAAACAAAATTTAAATAAGAATTTAAATTAAATAAAATAGAAAAATAAAACTGAAGTACGTGCCAAGGCAACACTACTCATTTTCATTTGGTATAGCTTGATGTACTAAAATAACTCAAACTAAAATATCTCACTGTAAAAAAATATTGTTGGTTTAACTTAAAAAATGAAGTAACCTGGTTACCTTAAAATTTTAAGTTCATTGAAATGGAAAACTTTTATAATAATACAATGAAGGAGATTGATTTAATCACCAGAAACTCGAAAATATTATGTTATTTGAACTACATAAATTAAGTTGATTTTACAAAAGAAACAATGTTGTGATTACAAATCATTAAAATATTTTTTACAGTGTAAAAATCTTTATAAAATACTTTTTAAACTAATAAAAATTACAAAATTGCAAGTAAAATTAAAAAATATATTGAAATATTTAAACATTTAAAATGACAAAAACTACAATATCTCGAATATTTTGCTTCTCGGGTTAATGTATCTTAATATATTTATGAATATATGAACTGTAAAACAAGACAAAAATCTTGTTTGCAGTGTTTTTGCTCATTGCCTCCAATCATCCCTCTTTTTTGGTGATTTTTTAAGGATTTATGAAGTAATTCCCCTCAAATTCAAATTATGGACATGTTCCACTACAGTCTGACAACTTATTACCGACAATCAAAATATACTAACTTGTATTTCACATAAAATAGATTCACAACCCATTCTGGATCACATGTGAAATTAATCCATCCTCAGTCACATAATGCATTAGTGCATTGTGTTGGATGCAATGGCTGCACATTGTTGATGCAACTAGTGTGTGTGTGTGTGTGTGCAGTCACGCAGTAGAGCATATTGACCCAGTAGACAGGAGACTGCCATCACTTCTCATTCAGAACAGCCGGCTGTGAGCTGCCTCAAGGCCATTTACTCGAGAGCAGCAGAGAGAGAGATAATACAAGGAAAGAAATATCAAGAAATTGGTAAGATCATTAGAAAGGGCAAAGGGGAATGTAAAACAGGTTGGTACCTTTCTCATCGTCCACATTCATGGCCCATTCTTTGTGCCGGCAGTCAGTAGTCGATGGCTCAGATCACGCTCTGAGAGTCGCCTTTTGTGGCATTCTTTTGAACAGCTTTCAGTATGCGCTGTGTTCATATAAATCAGAAATAATCAACACCAGTGACTTGCAGATACAGACACAATATGAGGCCAGTATTATTTTAATCTATTTTATAGGGTATATATGATGCATCAATTCTTAATAATACAATACTATAATGAAAATTATTAGAATTTTTTATTTATTTAAATTAAGTGCATTATGCAACCCTAATTTATAAATATTTTACAATTTAAATAATTTATCATATTACTGTAAAGAGAATTTCTCTTTGCATTATGGCTTTATTTTCATAATGGAAAGATGGTAACACTTTGTTAACTACCAATGAACAATACTTGCACAGCATTTATTAATCTTAGTTTTAGGGCTGTGAACGGTTAATCGCATTAATCTCATCCAAAATAAAAGTTTGTGTTAACATAATATATGTGTGTGCACTGTGTATAATTATTTTGTATATATATATAAATACACACACATGCATGTATATTTAAGAAAAAATATTATTTATTTATAAAATATTTATATTTATATATAATATTAATTATATAGAAATCTATATACAGTATTTACATGAAAATATTGCATAAATATTTACAAGCATGTGTGTGTATTTATATATATAAAATAATTATACACAGTGCACCCACATATTTTATGTAAACACAAACTTTTATTTTGCATGTCGACTAATGTGATTAATCGTTTGACAGCGCTTCTTAGTTTTGTTAATATTCAACATTTACGTTGTTACATTTTTAAGATTGAAAGTTGTATCTGTTATTATTGGTTAATGTGATCTATAACGTGCAACATGAAAGTTTTTATTAACTAACATTAACCTAGGTTAATAAATCCTGTATTAATATGCTTACTCATTGCTAGTTTATGTTAACACGTTAAAAATACAAATTGAATACCTAAAAAAATATTTTGAATGCAGAAAAGTTTTAATGGAAAATGTTCTTAAATGTGGTGAAACAACCCTGAAAATAAGGTCCAACATAAATAAATAATATAATTTTTTAATTAAAATATTTTTACATAATGTTTAAAGTATTGTTCAATTCACCAGAAACATAATATTACCATGTACAAGCCCCAAAACATGGTATCCAAAACAGTGTTAATGCCATGGCACCTTCTGTTACTTTTTTATCAGCCTCTTTGACAGCAGAATGATCTCCGCACACATGAGTGAAGTATGTGTGAGTGACAGCGAGGGTCACCTGAGGTCGTGATGATCCAGTTGTGATGTTCAGGACCCGCTCAAGGATGACATCGTGCCAGATGAGCGCCAGAAAGCCGCTGTTCTGCACAGCTGCAGGGATGAGCCAGTGATAGAGGACGTAGAGGACAGCTGCTGAAACCACCGCCACTGCCAACAAACTCAACATACATCCTGAGAGAGAAGACAGAGAGAGATCACTAAGATCATCAATTATTAAGGTCAGCAAAAAAATATGACATTAACAGCACCACGATTCACAAAGCATGAGACTTCAAAGACATTGTCAGGAAGAATTACACAAAAACAGATCAGTGTAATCAAGGCCAAAGGCTAAATCTACAAAGCCAGTGAGAAATAATAAATTATATTTTACTGAAAGACAATAAAGTCGGTATATGATTATTAAAGGGATAGTTCATTTTAAAATGTGTGTTTGTTTCCACAGCAGCTTCAATTTTAATATTTTAGGTCAAACCGTTCTTGTCCGTCAGTCATATAATGGAGGTCTATGGTCACCACCTCAAAATGCATGCACAGAGAAGCCCAAATTAAACATGATTTAATGACTTGTAAATGTAAGTACACATTGATGGCCTAAGACCCGAAAACGAATGGTTTGTGTGAGAAAACAAACAGTATTTATATCGTTTTTACCTCTTGTTGTAACCACAGCCACGTCCAAGTGATCTGAGGGTGCGGGTGATTGGTTGCTTTTTTCACACAAACCGCTTGTTTCGTGTTTTCAGGCCATCATTGTGTACTTACATTTATGAGTTATTAAATCATGTTTAATTTGGACTTCTCTGTGCATGCTCTTTGAGGTGGTGACCATAGACATTCATCATTATATGACTGACGGACAAGAACGGTTTAACCTAAAAATATAAAAATTTAAAATACTGCGGAAACAAAGACACCTGCATCTTGGATGCCCTTGAGATAAGCTAAAACACACCAAAAATGAATTTCAAAGTGAACTATCTCTTTTATATATATATATGAGTTCTCATTATTCACATTAATTATTCTCAATAGATTTGCATTAACTTAATACAGTAACGATATTCAACCATGTCTGAACACAATGATTTAATAAACGCAAAATAAAGGCAGAACAACAAATTCTACCATTCAAAGATTTTATAGTCTAAACAATGTATTATTTGTATAGTCTGTTACAGTAATGTGATTTTTTTTTTTGCATCATGATGACACAATGCAATTTTTTTACAGTCATGAAAAATGCCATGCACTTTGCGATGAAAATAATGTCACAATGCAAAAAAAAAAAAATGGTTTGGTTTATTAATGCAAAATAATTTTTTTTATAAAATATAATAAAATTTAAAATTAAATTATAAAATTTTAAATTTTATAATTTTAATATAAAATAAATATATTTATATTTATAAAATAAATATAAATATATTTATAATTTTAATATAATTTATATAAATATAAATTTAAATATACATTTTTTTATTTAATATTTGTATTTATTCATGTTTATTTTTACTGATTTTGGAGAGAAATACAACAGACATTGTGAAACTAATCTTAAAATGCATTGTCATTTCAACATTGACTTTCCTCAAACCTAAAGCAACAAAACCTTTGGACCTAAGTTATTGATTAGCCTAACTCATCATAACCTAGGCTACAGCAACACCAGTGTAAATACCCATACTTCTAGCAGCAATTTTATGATGCAAGCTATCATGTGCATGGCAATTAACATCAATAGCCAACATTTGAGACATTACAAATAATCAGAAGAATTCTGACTGGCCACATAAAAATAACACGCTACATGAAATAAAAGACAGGGCAGGGTTAAAAAAATCGTTTGACTCAGTGATGCAGAGTGCCAAACTCTCCAATCCCCTCTCCTGTTTCAATCCAGTGCAGTGCTCCTGGAAAACAGTGAAAGCTCCTTTGTATTTGCTGCAGATTTGGCCACAAGCATGGGGAAGAAAATGAATGAACTCAGCTTCATCCCACAGCTGATTTACCACTAACATGAACAGAGTGTGCTTTGTAACAAAATGACAATTTAAAGTTTTATGCCAACTTTTTAAAAGCCAAAAATTGATTATAAAGGAATAGTCCACCCAAAATAAATATTCCGTCATCATTTACTCACCCATATCTCATTCCAAAACCTGTATGAATGCGTTTATTTTGTAACACTTTACTTGAAGGGGTGTGCATAAGACTAAAATGTCATGACAAAGACACTAACAGGTTATTATGGTTTATGTCAAGGTGTTATAACAAAGACCTCTTAAACAATGTCATATTTGCATTCAAAATGTCATTATTGAGCGAAAGACGCTTAATAACAGTTGTCATAAACATGCATAAACCCTACTTTATATTCATAATGCATGCCATGTTATGGTTATGAAGGTGTCATGTCAGTCTTATGAACACCCCTTTAAGTAAAGTGTTACCGTTTATTTTGTCTATAAAACATCGGACCCCATTGACTTTCATTGTACAGACTCTGACTTTTTTTTAATTATCTTCTTTGTGCTCCACATTAAGAATGAAAATTTAGAATGACATGAAGGTGAATTAGACGCTGACAACAATATAATTTTTGGATGAACTAAAGAACCTCACGAGCCGCTCGAGCTGTTTGTGCGACTAAATCTGTATGCCGTGTTTTCTGCACTATTTCAAATGTGACATTGGTTTTATACAACAGTTCAACAAACAAAAGAGTAACATTAAGTCATGTTCTACACTGTGAACGAATCTGTGACTTTGAACTAATCGTGAGATTCAATGATTCGTTCATAAATACAGCCACTTACTTCCTTATTGAATGAATGAATGACTCAATGATTCACTTGAAGCATCATTTATTTTAGGTATAAATATTATACCTAAAATAATATTAATATTATACATTATATTATTTAAGGTAAAAAAATGGACAGGAAAAATCGATTAAAGGGCAAATATTGTACCATAAAGGTGTAGTTCACTTAAAAAAAAACTTTTGCTGATAATTTACTCACCCCCATGTCATCCAAGATGTCCACATCTTTCTTTCTTCAGTTGAAAAGAAATTAAGGTTTTTGATGAAAACATTCCAGGATTTTCTCCATATAATGGACTTCAATGGGAACCAAACGGTTCAAGGTCCAAATGAGAATTTCAGTGCAGCTTTAAAGGGCTTTAAACGACACCAGACGATGAATAAGGGTCTTATCTAGGACCCTCCGAGTCATTACTCGGAAAAAAGATTTGTTCATTTTGATGAACGAGTTCGAACAGAAGATTCACGAACACGCATCATAGAACAGAGCAAGGCGAGCATTTGTGCTTATAAAACAGAAACTTTTTTATTTATTTTTGAAATGAGCGATCGTTTCGCTAGATAAGACCCTTATTCATCGTCTAGTGTCGTTTAAAGCCCTTTGAAGCTGCACTGAAACTCTCATCTGGAACCTTGAACCGTTTGGTTCCCATTGAAGTCCATTATATGGAGAAAATTAATGTTTTCATCAGAAACCTTAATTTCTTTTGAACTGAAGAAAGAAAGACATGGACATCTTGGATGGCATGAGGGTGAGTAAATTATCAGCAAAAGTTTTTTGATTTTTTTGAAGATTTTTAATGGAAAACTGTGACTGGTGAAAAATTGGAGAACCACTGAACTAATGAAAGAATTGCACAAGGGCTACTGCTAAAGAGTGCAATGTCAATACAGCCTGTTTAAATTTCCCATAAGCTTAATTGAACTGGCATTGAGAGAAAAATTAGAATATTTTTTTTGTCTAAATAGTAAAGAATACATAAATAGCTACCAAAATGTATGTTGGTAACTGCAGTTTGACTAAAAGGTGACTAAATCAAAAATAGGTGCCAAAATTAATACTGGTACAGAGTGTGTGGGCAGTACAAAGTATCCGCATGTGTGCAATATACCGCCACGTGTTGGAGATATTCCAGTGCTGGCACTAATCCTAATACATTCCTATTAATAAAGCTCAGAATAAGGACTTCAGCTCCGACTTTCTGTGCAAACTAAATGGGTCGCACATTAAGGACCCCAAACACGATCCACTGGAGGCACATCAGTGACAGTAGGAGCCTGTGTGCTGTCAGAGCGCGCTTTAATTAAAGATGGTATCAACATGTGCAGACCTGAAAATACAAACCCTAAAAGAAGCAGACAGACCAAAAAACAGAAGTGTCTTTAGTCTCCACACATGCTGATAGAGTTGACGACTTTAAGCAGGACTGCACTCTGATTACAACAAGGCCACATGAATATTTAAATCTTCTGCTTAATTATAGATTGCAGCTAGACATGAAGCTGAAGTGTGCTGTTAACACGAAGGCACCACATTAACACCTTTGCATGCTGTGTGCGAGATGTGTCAAGATTTCAATCACCATCTTGCTTGTGAATAAATATTGAAGTGTGAACAATATTGGTTGAGCTGGATCATGCATAAAGTTACATAAACACGACGTGTTACTGCAAGAAATGATTCTCACATGATACATAACATTTACAGCATGCATTTACAGCAACAAAGAACAATATGCTGCAAAATTGTGCCAAACAACATTTCCATAATCTTACTTCCTTTTGCAGCTGTCTTCACATAGGCTGCACACACACAGAGAGAGAGATGAGCTTCCCTTTTCCCTTTTCCTTCGATGCGTTTGTGGCTTTCTCTGACAAGTCTTTCTCGCTGGCCCCTCCTCTCTCTCTCTCTACTCTACCTCTCTCCCCTCCCACTTCTGTTTGCTCTTTCTAACCTGTTCTGCTGGTCTGCTCAATATGTGTTGAGAGCGGTAAACAGCCATTGGTTACACTAGAGAGAGAGAAGAGAGAGAGAAGAGAGATGCACACATGCATGCAACACTCATAAACACTCAGATACGCACTTACACACGATTGGAGTAGGAGCTGAACCTCGGGCAACTGGGCTGAGTTTTTAATCCTCCTTTAGCCAATCATTCTCTAATCTTCTTGCGCGTTCCTCCTGCCTCCTTCTACTTCCTTTCCCCCTTTCTTTTCCTCCTGCCCTCCCTTTCACACTCTGACACATGGATAATGATGACAAAAGAGAGGCCTAGGCATTCACCATTTTCCATATGGGATTATGAAGGGGAGTGTACATGATTGTGAGGCGTGACACGTCTTCTGCAAAAACACACAAATCAGTTCATTCAGTGCAATAATAAATAAACATACATTATGATATATGTTATTATATATACTTTTTTCATGTATTGACTAATTCTGGATATTTAATTGTACATGCCCATCTACCTACCTACCTACCTACCTACCTACCTACCTACCTACCTACCTACCTACCTATCTATCTACCTATCTACCTACCTATCTATATCTATCTATCTATCTATCTATATCTATCTATCTATCTATCTATCTCATCTATCTATCTATCTATCTATCTATCTATCTATCTATCTATCTATCTATCTATATCTATCTATCTATCTATATCTATATCTATCTTATCTATATCTATCTATCTATCTATCTATCTATCTATCTATCTATCATCTATATATCTATCTATCTATCTATCTATCTATCTATCTATCTATCTATCTATCTATCTATCATCTTTCTTTCTTTCTTTCTTTCTTTCTTTCTTTCTTTCTTTCTTTCTTTCTTTCTTTCTTTCTTTCTTTCTTTCTTTCTTTCTTTCTTTCTTTCTTTCTTTCTTTCTTTCTTTCTTTCTTTCTTTCTTTCTTTCTTTCTTTCTTTCTTTCTTTCTTTCTTTCTTTCTTTCTTTCTTTCTTTCTTTCTTTCTTTCTTTCTTTCTTTCTTTCTTTCTTTCTTTCTTTCTTTTCTAACTAATCTATCTTTCTTCTCTAACTAATCTTTCTTTCTTTCTAACTAATCTATCTTTCTTTTTAACTAATCTATCTTTCTTTCTTTCTAACTAATCTATCTATCTTTCATTCTAACTAATCTTTCTTTCTTCTTTCTAACTAATCAATCTTTCTTTCTTTCTAACTAATCTATCTATCTTTCATTCTAACTAATCTTTCTTTCTTTCTAACTAATATTTCTGTCTAACTAATCCATCTTTTTTTCTTTCTAACTAATCTTTCTTTATTTCTTTCAACCAATCTATATTTCTTTCTTTCTAACAATCTTTCTTTCTAACTAATCTTTCTTTCTAACTTATCTATCTTTCTTTCTAACTAATCTATCTTTCTTTTCTTTCTAACTAATCTATCTTTCTTTCTTTCTAACTAATCTTTCTTATTATTATATATATATATATATATATATATATATATATATATATATATATATATATATATATATATATATATATATATATATATATATATATATATATATATATATATATATATATATTGAGTATTTGGAGTATTTGTGCATGGATCTACCAGATGATTAGATTAAAACAGTTTTAAATTTGCTTTTTAAAACCATTTGTCAAATGTGAAACATCTAGGAGCTATTCTAATGAGAGCCCAATCATATGTGATCATCTTCAAGAAATAATAAGCATGGCATAGTGCTGAACACACAACATGAGCTCATGCATGAGGCTTAAGAAAACAGAGAAAGAAGGAGAGAGAGAGGTTACAGATCCTAAATGTAGTACATGTCATTCCCAATCTAAATCATCCACACGCACACACACAGTTTGTGCACCACATACACAGGTACATCAGAGCTCCGGCGTTCTGTGTTGGGGTTTTGTGAACATCTAATGCTGCATAATGGTGTCGCAGTGTCGCTCTTTAACATGTTAGGCACTTGAAATGTGAGTGTGCGCTAATGAATGCAGCACATTAAAGCATGCGTCAATGGGTTTGCCTTTTTAACTCCTCTTATCTGCATTATTGTTAACCAGCATAAATGAGACCTTAATAGCATCCTTATTTCTAATGAGAGCCCAATCATATGTGGTCATCTTCAAGAAATAATAAGCATGGCATAGTGCTGAAGTCACATGACCTGGCTGAACAGTGGCTACTGGTGGGTAAAAGAGGCATTTTCAGAAGTGCTCTCTTAATCAAGACAAGGTCGAACATGCATGTGTGCCCTTGCTGGTGGCTATAGTGTTACACATACAGTAATTAAGGGCTTCTGAGCATGGATGTTGAAAAATAACACGATTTGTAATTTTTTTTACCCAAATGCATGGTAACTTATAACAAAAAGTATAACATTACAGCATATAAATATTTACTGCTCATTTATGTTGTATTTTGTGTATTTATACTTGATAGATATATATTTTGATATGTTTATATTTTCATTTAGTGATATTTGCTGGATATTTGCAGATACAGCACCCACATACAGGGCTTTAAGTCAAGTCATGGTGTGCACAAAACCACTAACTCCAGATAATTCCCTGCATTCAGTATCTTTCCTGGTGAAGCAAAAATGTTGGAAGCTATCAAAAGAACAAAAGAAATGTTCATTTGCACCCAAGGCACATTGAAGCAACCCCCATACAGTGGGTTTCCAGGACTAAAGTAACTGCTGGGGGCTCTGAGGCATGCCAGAGTGGTGACTCACTGTGGGGCTCCACTGCTCTGCAACACACACACACATTCGCACATACTCATCTCTCTCACACACACATACACAGACACACAGAGAGAGGGGTTAGATTTCAGGTTAGGTTCCCCAGCCCTTTTAACCCATTTCATTTAATTATCATATAAATCAATGCTGTCAGTGCATCAGGCTAGATATTCAAAACAAAATTCTCTAATAAGATTATATGTAATTAAAATATAGGGCTGTCAAATGATTGATCGCAATTAATTGCATCCAAAATAAAAAGTTGTGTGGGTGCACTGTGTATAATTATTTATATAATTTTATGTATAAATACACATATGCTTGTATATTTTTAAGAAATATTTCCATACTGTATATAGATTTATATATAATTTATATTATATATAAATATAAATATTTTATATATAAATATTTTTTCTTAAATATACATGCATCTGTGTGTATTTATTTATATATAAAAAATAATTATACACAGTGCACCCACATATATTATGTAAACAAACTTTTATTTTGGATGTGATTACTGTAATCGTGATTCCGTTTGACAGCCCTAAGATTAAAATAGTTATGCCATTTTTTGACATTGCAGGATACACTGAAATGTACTGCATTCTTCAAAATAATTTTAAGTAAAAAAAAATTACTTTTGGGGATATTTATTTTATTTGAAATAAATAAATAAACAAATAAATATTTTAAATGTCTGAATTCATGCTTGATTAAATAATCCTTATAGAATGATGATTTATTACTTCAAACTACAAAAATAAATAAATAAATAAATAAATAAAACAGACAGACAGACAGCTCGACACTCGTGATCTTACAGTAAGCCTAACCTAGGGTAGAACAATGTAAATCCACCCTAAAAACCTTGTAACATATAAAACTTGATCCTATTACAAACAACTGCAGTTTAACGTAATTTCGTAAACAAATAATATGCCAAAAATGTAACAGCTCAGCATGACATACAGTGGCTCACACAGCGTTCTGCATTACTGCACTCCCACTGCCTCTCCCCTGCGCACTCGGCCTGAATGGTACAGTCTGACTTGTTTGAATTTAATTTGGATCAGCCCATTATAAGCCAGTGTCATTTATTAGGGGGGTACACGCTTGCACTTCATATTTAAATTCATGACTGCAGGGACGCATAATTTTCTGAACCAGTCTAATCAAGAATACATTATAATAAAATTTAGATATAATAAAAAATCTCATTAATTACATATGAAATGGCATAATTATATGTTATCCAGCCTATCCAAAGAGTCCTGGTGGTGGTGGAGGAGTGAGTGACTCCTGAATCTATTCGCAGCTGCTCTGTCGCTTCCATGATCCACTCCAGTCCGGATTTGGCAAGGAAAGGAACAGCTGCTGTAACGTTTTAGCAAAAAGGAGCAGTAGTGAGACATGCGGGGTCTGGAGGAGTCGCTCCAGCAACATTGGAGACCGGACGAGCAGCACCAGCAGCACTAGATGATCATGGCCGAGGACTATTGGGAGCGCGAGGCGGCTTTGGGATATTATTACTGCTGTTAAGATTACACGAGCAAAACGCACTCACTTACAAAAGCGCACACGGATCTCAATTCCACGGGTAAGAAAACCTTCCCTGTCCACCCTGATATTTCATCTTAAAGTGGAAAAAGCATCATAATGTGACAGTAAAAGTACATTTAGGCCGTTTTTGTGTGAGTTTATTTGAGCCGGACTATGTGTGTGATATCCTGTTTGGGTCGGTTGGGCTGTCTGAATGGAAACTGAGAGATTGTTTTATGATATATGCGAATGGACAACAGATAAACTAGAATGAATGAATAAAAATAAGACATTCTTGCATTCCTGTACAATGGCCGTTTCATGCTGGTCTTTAAAGCCAGCTAACTAGCTAACCTGGCTAGCTTGTTTATGTGTGTTTTACTGTGAATTAGTCAGCAGTCTGCAATCAATGTTTAATTTCCTTATTTTTGACTTATTTATGACTTGCCTGACTAATTATATTATCCTGAGGGAGTCGTGTGTTTTATTCAGTCATGTTGTGCTCTAATGTCATTGAATTACCTCAAATGCTTTTCCAGTATGCTTTTATTAAAGATGTATGTTCATTTTAGGCAGTTTTGTTTAACTTTAATATTATAAAAGGTAATATTTCGTGAAATGGTTTTAAAAGAGAGGAAACATAATCGATGACGTACTTTACTGTGGCAATGTATCTTGTGATAAAAGCGTAACGTCACTCATTCAAAACATAGTCTACGTCATTGTTGTGAATATGTAGTATTGTTTTCATGTTATCCTGGGGTAAAGCTGCCGTTTTAGCATTAAAAGGCCATACTGATCCTAACAGCTCACAATGATTTGCCAGCTGGTGAAACCACTTTTGGTGCTACTTAAACTGATGGAATGGGGAAGGAGGTAGGGTCAGGGTAATCCTGTCCAACTTGATCAAAACATTGTGTAAGATGCAGCAAGGAGAAGTCACAGTTAAAGACTTGAGTCTGTTCAGATGGAGGCACATGTTTGACAGTTGCCCGTCTGATTCAGAATGGCTTGTTGGAGGCGTAAATGCATGTTGAGTGGGCTGGTTTCTGGAGTATTATCATAAGGTTGTGACAGATGGTTTAGGAGTATTTATGTTTTACACAGGTTGTAGCAGTAGCTTGAATAACTGATACCGTTCATCAACCCACATTTAAGTATTAGTTTCCAATTTCCATTGATTGCTTATTTGAAAGAATTAGGGAAAGCACTTGACCTTTGGCTTCCGTGTTGGGAGTAATTGGCTTTGAAGCAAGACGAATAATTCCAAAGGAGCGTGCATTGATGCTTGTAGAAATGGTCTGTGATAGAAGGATATATATTTTGAGTATTTGAGGGAAATATTTAGTAGAATAAGTGCTTGTTTCTTTTTAGGACTTCTGTGTATTTTATTTTCTGTGATTACATAATAAGCCTTGCTCTCGAAGTCTCAGTATCCACATCAGCCATTGAAAAAAAAAACATTGGTCAAGCATTGCCATGTTTTGGCTACATAATCTTGTTTTTAGTATTGTGTAGGCTGTTTTCCTTAAAGCATTGGCATATTTTGGTTATATGATCTTGTTTTTGGTATTTTAGGTTTTAAGATATATTACCAAAATACCTTCATACCATTTTTTCCCACAATATTTCTAGTGTTGTCCCTGACTTTGGATTGGGACTATGCACGCGGTATTTCCGGTGAAGGTCTAAGGATGCTGGGTTAGTTCAGCCGACCGTAGAGTCCAAATACTATAAGAGTGTTAGCACTCCAGGTTCCCTCGTCTAAAGCTCTATGGGATTTTTGAATGGGTTAAGGAAAATTCGAAATATTTTCACGTTTTGATCTATGACATAAAACACACCGGTTATAACCTGCTTGTGGTTTTTTAAACTTTGTGCCTGCTTGTGTTTTTTAAAAACTTTATATAGGCTTCAAAATGTATACATTTTGGATTAACTTGTAAAAATTATCTTGATAGACAAAACGTGTAAGGGTCACAACTCTTTGTTTAACACAGATTTTTATTTTTTGCGATTTTCCAAAAGTCAATGGAAAAATGCATAGCTTTTCGAACCGAGGGAACCCATGCGCCGTTAACTTCCGAGTTGTCCTACAAAGTGACGTCATCACTTTGGCACTCTATACCGAGATTTTATACTCTTTTTGTACTAAAGAAATGTTAAGGCCGAAACGTAAACGTACTTCTGCATCAAATGGTACGCCGTAGTGTACGTCGTAAGCTACGCACGTAGGTGATGTCGTCGTGAGCATTTATACTTCTGTGTTCAGGTTTTGGTTGCTCTGTAGTACTGCCCTGAAACGCTAGTTGGCGGCGGAGGGTTTTAATGTTCCACTGTGTTTAATATTCCTCGGTGGCTAGGTTACTACAAGCAATGGCGACTGAAAGAGAGCGGATCATGTTGGAGTTGGAGCTTATTGATAGGGCTGCATGATTAATCGCATCGATGTTGATATGCGCATATCTAATCACTAAAGCCGGTTCCTTGATTAGCAGTAAACCACCTTCACCTGCTTTCAGATGGAGCGGCATTTACTACAAAGAGCCGTAATTAACTGACAAGCTGAGCCATATCGCATTAAATATCGCTGGCGATACGTCCTCGATATTAACGCGATTTGGCTCAGCTTGTCAGTTAATTACGGCTCTTTGTAGTAAATGCCGCTCCATCTGAAAGCAGGTGAAGGTGGTTTACTGCTAATCAAGGAACCGGCTTTAAAGATTAGATGCGCATATCAACATCGTGCCGATTATCGTGCAGCCCTGCTTATTGAGGTGGAAAAACAGTTAATTTTAGTGAAATTACTGAAACTAAAAAGCAGAAACGAGAGAATACCTCAGAGGAGGTGGTACGTGTAGAAATGCATAGAAGGAAATGCGATGTTACTAAGCCGACCAATCACAGATCTTAAATTTTGTCATTTTTTACATTTTTTCCACGGTATGGAACGCGTCTGTGTGTATTCTACGCCGTACCTACTTCGCGCACCCTATGCAGAAGTATAAATTGGCCTTTATGCGTGCATATAGCCTATTGTACGTGGCACGTCTGTTGACGACAAACTATTCCTTTGAGTAAGTGAATAACAATAATAAACATTATTTGTATGATAGGCTATCTTTCAAGCATTTTTTTGTATTTATTGTATATCACTTTGCGAAGCTGCATTACAATAAGCTACGAGTAAAAATTCTATAAATAATTAATCTAAAATAAGAAGATCCGTTTTTAGCTTTCTTTCAAAAACAGTTACCAAGCCAGCTTCCTTAATATTTGGTAGTGTGTTCTATAGCCTTGGGCATAATTGACAAATGCTGCATCCTGTTGCAAGAAGACTTCATTATTGCGATTGTATTTGAGGCTATGTTTACACGTAAACGATTCTGAGAGAAAACGCAAAAGTGGCGTTGCATCATCACTTTTTATTCTGCGTTTAGACGAGCGTTTTGTGTGGGAAATTCGCGTGCAGATGGTGACGCAAAAGTGTGTGTAATTCAATGTAGTATGCACTTCAGGTGGCTATTAGTGCATAGTGCTACAACACCAAGTCCACGCGCCTGCGTACAACCTTCACTGTCAAGCAGAATTTTGCGCTTCTACCGTTACACGGAAGCGGCGGTGGTACATTTTTAAGATTTCCACTCTGAGAGGTGGTTTCACTTTTCGCCGCTTTAAGCTCTAAAAGCGCCGTTGCCGTGTAAACGATAGGCACATCCGAGCAATATTTTTACGTTTGCACCCGCGAGCGTTCTCGTGTAAACGGGGCCTGAGAATGTGCGATCCCATAATTCCTCAAATGAATAGCATTGTCCAGTTAGAAAGTAAACTACTTGAGCAGGCTGATTTTTCCAGTCCTGGCATGTGTCACCAGCATAATATTAATGAAGTGCTGCACTGTACGGACACCTTCTTCAACTTTTTGCCTCCACAGAGAAATGACATCCACACAAACACGTTTGCGCTTAGAGGCTGGTTGATGTAGTGCTGTCTGGACCTGGTGTTCCAGAATCAGTCTCTATGAAGGTCACCCCTGTTGGGGTATCACCTTGTGTTTGTATGCATGTCAGTCTAGTTGGGGAGGGATGTTTGTGGCTATTCCAGTATGAACTGGTGCTTTGTTTAACTCTTGCATATCAAATGCAAATTAAAGATGTTTTACAGGAAACAGGCCGCTTTTTGCCGCTTGACTGAGCTGGTTTGTAAACTCATCCACATCGGCGGAAGACCAAGCTGTCACTGTCATTTGTCTGAACCCCATGAAGCTTTTATTGACTTATGGAGTGGATAAATGAGCCTCAGCCTGTGCCGTATTGATGCAGGTCAGTTAAAGAAACATAGTGGCTCTGAAACCAGTCTGTTAGTGTTGTGTTAGCTATCAGAGAATACTGTCCTGCATGTGGTTTTGATGGTTCGACTGCTGAAGGCAGTAATGAAAAGTGATAGAAAGAGTCTTAAAGAGTCATCAACCCTGATTAAGCAGCACTAAGTAAGACGTTGCTGAGAGCTGAAAACGGCCCTTAACCCAGTGTAGACCACTGATGCTCTCCTCTGGGGCCACAATCACTCACTAGGTCTCGAATTATGCTTGTTGTGTGTAGTGGAAAATGGGTGGAGGGAAAACAGGTTAAGCTTGCGTATATATATTTATAACTGTGTCTTGTTTGTCTTTGATTACTGAAATGATTGGACAATGACTAGATTTATCTTTGCATCAGAGCAGCTGATATAACACACTGCTTTGTCAGACATTCAGCCACATTTTCTTTTCCAATTGAATGCGACTGATTGTTCAAAATGCAAGACATGATTATAGCCTAAATATTGTCCATAGTGTCCAGAGTCAAAGTTCCTCTTCAGGGCTGTTGACGACGTTGTTATACCCTAAACAAGTAGTGCCTTTATTTGCCATTGGCTCTAACCCCATTTATTTGCTCTTCTGTTTTATATTTCTCTTGAACGTCTGTATTTTTTTTCCGTCTTGGATTTCAGGCGTGTTTCCGTGATTCCCCTCAGGGAAGAAAGGAAACTCCACTCTCACTATTTCAAGTATTTCAACTATTTATAATATTTTTGGTGTTAACCTTCCAACTGTTTGCCTTGGAGTGGCTTAAAACCCTTTGGACTGTTCACTATGTGCCACCACATGGCCTTTAGATTCAAATGACGTGATGGTTAAAAACATTGATACAAGTTTTTCTTCTGTCATCGCTTGCGTGGATGATTCCATATCATTTGCATTCTGCTTAATGTGCTTTTAAACCCATCATCTTTTGGATTTTAGATGTTTGTTTCACCTTGAAATACGGCTGGGATGTGTATTTTCTTGTCATAAATGCCTGTTTGGAAAATTAAGGGTGTGTTCACACAGTTCAGTTCTCTTGGTTCTTTTGATCTGTAGAAAATTATATATTTTTTGTCCTGGTTCGGTTAGCGTTTGCACTGTCATTTTTCAACACTGAACCTAGTGTTAAAAAAAAAAAAGCTTTTATATTTTGTAGGGGTGTAATGAAACGTACTACTCACCCCTATGTCTTTTATGTCAATATAATAATTCGATTGGTGTACTCCAATCAAGTCTTCTGAAGAGACAGGATGGGTTTATATGATGAACAGATTTAAAACACACATACTGTTGTAAACACAGACATTTTAAATGTATGTGTGTGTGTGGCACGCAAAAACGACATTAGGGTGAGTAAATGAAGAATTTAAAAATGTTTATGAACTAATAATAAGGTTTGGGGATAGTCATTTTGACACACTTTAAGTGAGCACCGGGAAAAAGTTTTCAGCGTTTCACTCATAGTACATATAATGTTGAATATAATGTATGATAATAAAATGGGGGAATATATGGGGGTCCTGAATCCTGATAATGGCAAATTTCTAAATTTACCAGTAGAAAAGGGCGTATATTATGTAGTCCGTGAACAAAAAACATTGGGGATCATTGGGGACCAGGACCAAGTCCACCTCCCAAATCCATACCAGATTTAACATTATAATCAACAAAATGTTTTTGCTTACTTGCTAGTACCATATTTCTTTGAAGTACACACTAAAAAATGCTGGGTTGTTTAAAATGTACAAACCCTGCAATTGGGTTACTTTTTTAATGAAATTTCTAACCCAACATTTGGGTTTGTCCATATTTGACCCAAAGTTGGGTTAAAACAACCCAGCATTTTTATGTTTTGCAAATGGAGCTTGAGGTAAGTAGTTTTAAGTTTTAGCGCCGTGTCTCGTTGATCAAAACACCATTTGATAAATTTTTTTTGTCCTTTTTAGAGCTTATCAGATGCTTGGGTATAATAATAAGCACATGACACATATTTGTTTGAAGATATTTTGAAGAACGTCGGTTCAGTCAGTTAATAGGCTCTAATGATGTCTTACACTCTAAACAATGCTGGGGTTTTTTTAAACCCAAATTTGGGTAAATATGGACAAACCCAAATGTTGGGTTAAAGGCATACTTTCAAATTTTAACCCAACTTCAACTTTCACTTTCAACTGTACATTTTTAATCGCATTTTTAACCCAACATTTGGGTTTGTCCATATTCTGACCCAAATTTGGGTTCGAAACAACCCATAATTTTTTAGAGTGTAATAATAATAAAGCCCTCTTCTTTATTTTGGCTTAAGGAATAGTAATAGTATTGTATAGTGAATTCAGTTTCGTGAATCGTATTAAATCTTGGCATGAGAGTATCGTTACACCCCTAATATTTTGGCAATGGAACTGGCTGAACATCCAAAACAATGCTGTGTGCTGGGCTAAATTCGCTCACTGTATATTTATATGTTGTATTTTTACCAGCTGAGAAACTGTGTAAAGGAGTCAAAACAGCACCAGGAATTTCTTTCACTCACAAACGTAGATGTGCCGTGAGCATACGGCATTTCCAATGCCTGTACCGAATTGTAATTGACAATGTACCATTACATGACGAGAAGAACCAGGTATGCTTAGGCAGTCTGTCTTGTTTAGGGTCATATCAGGTGACATCACGTTCTGTTTTTGGTTCATTAAGATGTCTTTGATCCATGTTACATTCATATTTCAGTCCAACTGCACCAGAGTTCATTTGGAAGTTCATCTTTTCAGCGTCTCGCTCTGCTTGTTTGGTGCACACCAGGCTTATTCAAATGAACTTCACTTACAGAGCAATTGCACCAGAGTTGGTTTTAATCGAACAAAAATGCCACGCGTCAACGCTTTAATGTACTTTTACTTTTGAGGGGTTTTGTTAACGATATCATATCTCACAGATGTTCAGACAACTTCCACTTCAGACAACATACCGGAGTGATGACTCCCACTTCTAACCAATTTGAACTGAATTAATATTCTGAATGTTTTGATCCAATCTGACTTCTGACCTGTAATGCTGCCTAGGCCAGAGGAGAACTGGCCCCCGACTGGATTTTTTCTTCATTCCTGTCACCTGAGGGAGTTTTGGTTCCTTCCCACTGTTGCCTTGGCTTTTAACTTGCTTAGTTGGGGACATTTAATATTCAACTATATTATTGATCTGCCTTACTTAAGGTGGACGATGATGCAGTTTTCTTCTAGAAACAAACTTTGTTGTATTTCCATGTTATCACTGTGAAGCTGCTTTGATACAATCTGTATTCTAAAAAGCGCTATATAAATAAAGGTGACATGCCAACTCTTCCAATAAATCTTAAGGAAATATTTCTAAAGAACATGTGGCCTGTGTTTTACATGTTAAATCTTTTAGTGTGGACCATGATATCTGAAGTGTTGAAATGCTATGCCTGGGTGGAATCCCATCCTCAGGCAACTTGTTAGTGGGTCACATTAAGTCCAAGGACCCAAATCTTGGATTTGCAGTTGAGATTGTTGCCCATCTTTGTGCCAAAGCATGTGATTAGTCTAAAGGAAAGGCAAAACCTTCTGGCATTTTGGCTGTTCCCAGAGGAGAAGCCCCTGTCACTGAGGATAATTTATCTTTCTCTTTAAAGCTGTGTGTTCATGAATGGAAAACTAGGCTACCTCCTTATATATTCTCTATGCTGTTGTATTAAAATACTGCTGTACATTTAGGGACAGCCAAAACTGAAATACTACAGATCTAATGTACTGCTAGCATTCATTAGCCTGTTGGCATACTTACATGCTGAGCTTGAGCGTGCCCTAACTGATTAGCCTGCTATCTTAAAAAAAAGCATATACAGATGCTACCAGGCCTATTTATTTCTGCTGTTTATTATTTGTAGCTACCATTACTGCAAATTCATAATGGGAAAGGCTCTTTTAATTATACAGTAGGAGTCAAGAAGGCGATTGTAATGGTTATCACGTTCAATTCTATTGTAATCATACTGCAAATGGAAGGTCAAGTCGACTCGAGACTGTCAAGTGCTTTGCATTGTGGTATCCCACTCGTGTGTCTGCTTATGTGTCCTGCACATTGTAGTAGATCATTTGGTGTTTTGTGCATACTGCAAAAAGTAATATGCCATTCTCAACATTCCCATAGTCTCTCACTGTTTTCTCTGAACTTCTCTGAACTGAGATGAGTCAATGCTCAAGTCTGTTCTGTGATCATTAACATGTGTTTAGTGCTTTCTTCCTGCTCAAGACTCTCTCAGAGAGTTTTAATGGATCACTGTTTGCACCTCTCTGTGAGTCTCCCTGTTGGATTACTTGCATTTCCGGCCTAAATACACTTGACTCCGCAACGTCTGCAATCCTTGAATCACTTGATTTGTAAATGAAAACAATCTCACTTAAACTGAGTGTGTTGCTAATTATTATAGCTATAATGTGTGTAACTACATTTGATTGTGATCTCTTACTGTGAACATTTTACTGTTACTGTCTCTCACTTTGATATCCACTCCATAGAGTGCCATCCGCTCAAAGTTCAGTGCTTATGAAATACACATTCTGTCCTGTGAATCACCTCTCTGCTCCACATTTGTCTTACCATTGTTAACCCATAATCTTAAAGGTGTAGTTCACTTTAAAAAAAACGTTTGCTGATAATTTACTCACCCTCATGTCATCCAAGATGTCCATGTCTTTCTTTCTTCAGTCGAAAAGAAATTAAGGTTTTTGATGAAAACATTCCAGGAATTTTCTCCATATAATGGACTTCAATGGGAACCAAACGGTTCAAGGTCCAAAAGACAGTTTCAGTGCAAACTGTTTAAAGGGCTTTAAATGATTCTAGATGATGAATAAGGGTCTTATCAAGCGAAACGATCGCTCATTAAATTTTTTTTTACAAAGTTTAAGTTTTATAAGCTCAAATGCTCGCCTTGCTCTGTTCTGTGATGCGCTTCTTGACTCTCCTGTTCGAACTCGTTCATCAAAATGAACAAATCTTTTTTCGTGTCATTTGGTTCATTCAACGAGCGAAATGAACGAATCTGACTCGGGCAAAGAGCTTTTGAGCTTATAAAACTTAAACTTTGATATTTTTTTTAAATGAATCGATCGTTTTGCTTGATAAGACCCTTATTCATCGTCTGGTGTCGTTTAAAGACCTTTGAACAGTTTGCACTGAAACTGACTTTTGAACCTTGAACCATTTGCCCATTGAAGTCCATTATATGGACGAAAATCCTGGAATGTTTTCATCAAAAACCTTAATTTCTTTTTGACTTAAAAAAAAGAAAGACATGGACATCTTGAATGACATGGGGTGAGTAAATTATCAGCAAAAGTTTTTTTAAAAGTGAACTACTCCTTTAAGATCATATTTATCCCATGATATATTCAATCATTACAGTTTTAAGAGAATGGCGTCCTTGAAAAGGCATGACTTTGCTCTGTCCGGTAATCACGGAAGATATCAAATGTACCAGGAAGCAGCTTGTAACGTCCTGTTTGTGTGTTTGTTTGTCTCCGACAGGGCGGTTGAACAGTGGCAGCCCCTCCACCCACCTCATCTCGGCCCCCCTTACCCCCACTGATGGACCGCATGAGGAAGATCAAGCGGCAGCTGTCCCTGACGCTGCGAGGGGGTAACAGCGGGGACAAGACCATGAGTGAGACCATCAGTTCTCAGGACACAGGGGCGCACAGCGATTCCGGTACAGTAACGCTCACTTTCTTGAAATACGGCACGGAAGCCACACGCACTCGGCACACAGTGGTTTACTGAATGGAACCAGTTACACGTAACCAGTAAAAGCATAGAAAAGTGCCCATTAGGGCTACACGATTTGTGGAAAAATCTAATTGGGATATTTCTGGGAAAAATTGCTATTTAAACTGTAATTAAAAGAATTCCAGGTTTGCAAAATTTTGTCATTAAAATGCGTATAAAGGCTATAAAATAATAATTATTACTATTTTTTTATTATTCCTATCATTATTGTTATTAAATAAAATTATAGAAATTATTTAATACAAAGAAAGTGATGCTACTGTTGTAAGATTCATTGTAAAGAAATACATAATTTACTATTTTTCTTAAATACTCCAGTTCTTTAATTTACATTACAACTGTAAAATTACAATAGTAATATTTATGGATGTCTTCAGAGTTCACTCAGTGCCTACATTTATTTAATTAAATCACTGGCTTAGCAATTTGATTATTGCACTAAGGCCCCCGTCCACACTACTGCGTTTTCGTTTAAAAACGGAGAATTAAAACGAATACGATCTCCATCCACACCAGCGTTTTGTCTACGTATTAGAATTGATCTCCGTCCACATTAAAACGACTGAAAACGCGGATCACGTGACCAACACTGGGCATGCGCGTGCCGGTGTAAACAGTGGCTGACGAATCAGAGAAGGATACGTCATGACTGATGACACCCAATCATAGAGCCGAGAGTGAGCCTCTGCTTCATCGTTTCTAAACTTCTCCGTTTTAGGTCTTCATTTTTTCTGTTTTATTCTGGACGGGAGGTGCAAACGTAGCAAAAGGTGTCCGTTTTTAAACGAAACGCAGTAGTGTGGGCGGGGCCTAAGCCATGTCGTGATTTCGATTATTGCATTATTAGCTTAGCGGTAAACCTGCATAGAATCTGCATCTGCAGAGTTCCACAGATTTCATAAGAACTAAAATTCGTCCCTTGTTTTTGTTTATTAAAAATTTAGACTTTTATGCTACTTTTAACTAATTTTACCATGTTTAAAGGACCATTCACACCAAGAACGATAACTTTGAAGATAACTATAACAATAACTTTATTTGGCATCCACTCCACACCAATGCAAAATATCATTCTTTTTATTCTAACCTAAGGTTTGTCGTCTGCTTTTTTAAATGCTCAAGCGCTTTAAAAGCAGGATGGATTCTGATTGGCTGTCAATGTTTTTATCATTCATCAGTGGGGAAAAAAATCATTCTGAAAGTGATTCCAATGACATCATATCTCAGTGACATTATCATTATAGTTGTGGTGTGAATTTTTATATTAATAAATAGAACTCTGCTGTTCTATTTATATTTAGAAAGATTTTTAGAACTATGTTATAGTTACAGTTTTTGTCTTTGGTGTGAAAGGGCCATAACACAATTCTGCCGTATTCCACAGATGCAATTGATGCAGAAAATGTGCAAACTTGTTCTTATCTTTTTTTTATGATCACTAATCAAAGTTAGTGTGGTAAAGCATATCTAACCCAAACATTTGCAACATAATTACCTTTCACCTCTAGGCCGTGCTAGTCATTCTTTCCCAATATTGGGATGTGCATGAACTCTGTGGCATGTAATATTTCACACACTCATAACCAGTGTGTATGTGTTTGTGTGTAGCCTACACGGAGAGAGCATTCTTACCGGAGGGATGAAAACAGCTCAAATTCAGCACCATCTGTACAATCTGTTTCAGGGGTTTTATATAATGGCAGCCAGAAAGTGGCCAGAATTGTTGCTAATGGCCAGACTTCAAAAAGAACATTTATTCTGTCAACAGACTTCTCAAAGTGCTGTAATTCTCAGCATGTCGAGTGTAAAATATGTAGTTTTAGTTGAATTGCTCATTTCCTCTTTATGCTTATGGTTTAATGAGAGATTTGTGGATTTTACTTCAGCTATGATGTAAATCTGGAGCAGAGTAGCTATAAATTTGAATACAGTGCATTTACTTTACAGCAGTGTTTCCTGTTCACTGCACTTCTGCTGATTCTACAGCACCATGGCAAAAGACTTTACATTTTACAAGTTGTTAACTTGCATCTGATATGTAATGTGAACATAGGCTGTCTTTGCTGACAGCATGCAATAGAAAACAAAGCAGAATATTCAGCAGGAACATGATTTTATTGTTATGATTTCATTATATTTGGTTAAATAATTATTAAATACAGAGAAAATTACTGTTAAATGAGTTGTTCACTTTAAAAAAAACTAATGTCATCCAAAATGTCATCCAAGATGTCTGTCGTTCTTTCTACAGTCGAAAAGAAATTAAGGTTTTTGATAAACATTCCAGGATTTTTCTCACATATAATGGACTTCAATGGTACTGGTACTTTACTTTAAAGGTCCAAAATACAGTTTCAGTGCAAACTGTTCAAAGGGCTTTAAACAATTACAGACTAAGGGTCTTATCAAGCAAAATGATCGCTCATAAAAAAAAAAAAAGTTTAAAGAGATACTCCACTTTTTTTTGGAAATAGGCTCATTTTACAACACTCCCAGAGTTAAACAGTTGAGTTTTACCGTTTTCGCTAAAACTCAACTGCCATTCAGACGAGTTTCTGATATTTAGACGAATATTAGTGACCAGACAGTTTCTGGTCCCATTGACTTCCATAATTGGAAAAAATATATACTATGGAAGTCAATGGGACCAGAAACTGTCTGGTTACTGATATTCATCTAAATATCAGGAAATAGGCTGAATGGATAGATTCGAAAACGGTAAAACTCAACTGTTCAACTCTGGGGGAGCTGTAAAATGAGCCTATTTCCAAAAATAAGTGGAGTATCCCTTTAAGTTTTATAAGCTCAAATGGTTGCCTTGTTCTGTTCTGTGATCCACGTTCGTGACTAACGAACTAATGAATCGAATCTTTCCTGCAGTCAACTCGTTCATTTTGTGCGTTGAATGAACCAAATGACACGAAAAAAGATTTGTTCATTTTTATAAACAAGTTTGAACAGGAGAGTCACGAGCGCGCATCACAGAACAGAGCAAGATGACCATTTGAGCTTATAAAACTTAAACTTTGTTTTTTATTTTTTAAATGAGCGATTGTTTCACTTGATAAGACCCTTATTCATCGTCTGAAATCGTTTAAAGCCCTTTGAACGGTTTGCAGTTTGCACTGAAACTGCCTTTTGGACCTTGAACCGTTTGGTTCCCATTGAAGTCCATTATATGGAGAAAAATCCTGAAATGTTTTCATCAAAAACCTTAAATTTCTTTTCGACTGAAAGAAAGAAAGACATGGACATCTTGGATGACATGGGAGTGAGTAGATTATCAGCAAAAGGTTTTTTAAAAGTTAACTACTCCTTTAAGTATTTTAATGAAAGATGAAAACACATTTGTTGCGCTTTGTATACGAGTAGCATGCACTAATGAACATATAAGACATTTATACAGAAAGTAAGAGTCGATCAGCTTGAACGCTTCAGTCGATGCGGTTTTAAAGCTCAACCAGGTCTTTTTATCAAACACAGGATGTTCTTTCAGCCATTCGTCATTGAACGCATACATTCACCTCCGCCTCCCTACGTGTTGCCTGCAAGTGTGATCCGGGTAGAGCATTGCATTAAAACATTGAAATGAGTTTTAAAGCCGATCTGTCAGGGCTGGCTATGGCTCTGTGTGCGTTGAGCTAAGCTACCGTCTCCTGCCTGCTGTTACCCCCTCTGACCAATCAGCATGCGTCCTCCAGCATGGCTTCCCATCTCAAGCTAACTGCACTAACAGTTCCGGCTCATCTCGACGGTTTCAACGAAACGGCTTCAGTTTGACATCTGTCTCCATAACCGTCTCACTCAAGCTGATGATATATATGTACATGCTAAATGTTGTAATTACCATATGCCAACATATCATCATATTGCAAATCCATCTCTTTCTTTTGTAGTGTGTTTTGGCATTTCTCCAAACCTTGCGCAAATTTGAAATGCGTTTGGCTTTCATATGCTGATGAATCGATGCCCTTGTGTGCCGTTTTAATCGCCGCCACAGTGCAGAGCATCATTAGAAACAATTACCGGCAGCGAGAAATGAATTTATCAGTGTCGTTGCTCAATTGTGGCCCTTATTTACTAACACTGAAGATGTTCCTTGTAAATTGACCCTTTAATAATAAGAATTCTTTTGGAAAAATGAATGCATGCTCTAAAATTTGACTTTTTCTGTTTTTAATTTGATATTTCCTCTTTTTTTTTCTTCTCATCCTGTAACCTTTCCCCCTTCTTCCTTTTCCTTCTTCCCTATTAATCACAAACTCTTGCAACCCAACATTACCATTTCATCCGAACCATATCACTCACCCCACCACTTTTCTTTTTATCGCCATAATACGATAATCTTCTTTATGCACCCCTTTTCTTTCCCCTACCCATAATGCTCAATTCCATTATGTGTCCCGCCACATTTACATTCTCCTTCCCGGCTCCTTCTCTGCCCTTCCCCCCTTCTCCTTCGTCCTCATTTCCTCTGTGTGTCGTCCTCCTCCCCTCTCCTCCCTCCCAGAGGCCATGCCAGTTGGCGGCAGTGGCGGTCTGCGGGGTTCAGTGAGAGGTTCGGGGGTTCCTTCAGCATGCACTCCCTCCTGCAGTCCTACAGCAGCGCCCTGCGCAGACCACGCAGCCTGGGCCGCAGTCTCAGCTCCTATCTCAACCACACCACACGCCTCGGTACATTCACACGCACGAACACGCATGCACACAGTGGGCCAGAGTGTGATGTGTGTGAAGTTGCACAGTAGGGATGGGAATCGTCAGGAATTGTTGCTTCCGATTCCATGTTCCTTATCGCTTCTGTTAATGATTCTTCTAGAAACCATTCCTTTTGCATTCACTTCCCTTAAAGACCTGTTTTCAAACAATTAGTTCATATCAGCAGTACAGTAACGACAAAGTAACTACTCAAAATCTGCGAGATTGTAGGTTTAAGAGAGATAGGCAGCAAAGATTAAATATATATATTTTTAAGAATGTATACTGTTTCTGATTGTGTAAGTGCTTCTGATCTGTTATTACTATTTTGCTAAATTTATCTCATACAATTGATGTCTACAAAAAGGCTTAGTATCCTGAAAAGCGCATTATTCAGACTTTTTTTAATTGCGAGAAACAAATCACTTGCTTAAATGTTGAGTCACATAATGCTTATTTTATGATGCTTAATATAAGGTAAGTACATGGAACAGGGGTAGGTTTAGGGGTAGTACTAGTTATTACCCAGTAATTGTAGTTACTAAAATAAGTACATAGTATTTACAGGGGTAACTGGACTGTAAAAGGAAGCATTACCTAGATATTATTTGGAGTTTCATCCACATTGTTGGAAGATTGCAAGCGTTTCAGATGGTCAACGGAACTGATCGTCATAAAATCATTCGGTTGCCGTGTATTATTACAAAAAATTATCTTGTTCTTGATTCCCAACTCTACTGCACAGCTTGGACTCTCGTATAACGCAGTGTAGACACATACAGCTATTACAGTGGTTCTCAATTGGTGGGTTGCAACCCAGGGAAGGACAATGCTAAATGCAAATAATGCAAATTAAACTAATGCGTCAATTGTGCATAATTAGCATAGCAATAAATATGCTTTTGAAGAGATAAAGAAAGAAACAGAAGGCTTTTGTTGTTAAAGCAACATTATGTTACTTTGGAATTTTGCTCTCAGGGTCCCCCTACAGTTGGGAAACAGTATTGTCTTCTACTGCTGTTGTAAAATCTGTCATGGTTACAGTAGGGAATACACGCGTGCATTTGTTGACAAACGATACCCCCGAACTCTGTTTTCACATGGTACATTGGCATATATTTATGTCTTATGAATATAGTTTCATGGCCTTTATTTTTTTTTCAAACGTCAAAAGATTGCGTAGCTCACGTTTACCAGCCAGCGTCTTTATAGTAACGTTAGCCCATTGGCTACAATTTTACATAATGGATATGCTAATTCAATTCAATGTTTGTGTGGTCGATAATAGCCATATCGTCAATATTATAATATCAAGCTACCATAGATGAATCTGCAAATTTGAAAAATCAATTTGCATTACAGCCTGAGGCAAGACACTTTCACCAGAAAATAAATAACAAACATGACTATCAGCCTACAGACATAGTATGGTTATCCTGACCGATTATTTTGTCCGTCTAATCATGTATTTACTTGCAAGAATGTAGCCCCTACCAAACGCAGTAATCAGTACACTTTCACGTTCTCGAGCTGGCATGAGCTGTCCGCCCCGGCTCTACGGGGATGCTTGAGTGTGCTAAGCGCCCTCAAAAGAAAGCAATGCAGTCTACATTGGATGCGGCGAGGGACAAAGCTACACATCGCCAATAGTAAACTAATCGCGCGCACTGTGTTTCAAACGCACTTAACATTAGCTCAGGCGGGTGAAGATTGATCCACCGGACTGGAGTCGGGGGATTTAGTTAAGTTTTTGTGGAGTAGTATTATGAATTAATGTTTTTAAAAATAGTATTAGTATAAAAAAATCACTCGTTCGCTCATTTTGGCGTACCCTATGGATGAGTGGCGCCAACGAGCTAACGCTGTACCAATATTGATCCTCATCCAGCCTTTTATTTTGCAACTCTCCCTTTTTCTCTTTCTACTGTCCAACGACAAAACCTCTGGCTTCTTGATTTTACTTACTGCTTCATTCATGACAACATACAGAGGTAAAAAAAACCGCTCGTTGGGCTCTTGCGTTGGAATTTGAGGAAGTGGGGGAAGTGATGTATGCCGTAAAGCAGTCGAATTTTGTAGTTCTTTATGTGCTCGGGTTCCTACCCGCTCCCCGAAGTTACTGAGTGCCAGTAAAAGCGAAACAGACACTGTTAGGCTATGGCAGACCTCTCATTCAACCTATTGTAAGTCGATGTACCATCTCAAGGGTTTTTGAAAAATTTTATAAAGGTTCAGGTTGAAAACGTTACATAGTGCTGCTTTAAAGCCCATACATCCAGTCAGACACAACAATATTTTTGTATATTCACAAATGTCACTTAGAATAAAAATAAACGTAATAAATAAATGCCTTTTACATCAATCACCTTTTAATTAAATCTAATGCAATTTTAAAGTGCTTTACAAGTATAAACAAGCAATTGACCCAAAATATGTGATGTTAATAAAGCATAATAGAATACAAGTGGTAATGATGAAAATAAAATAAGATGAACTATAGGATTTGAATTAGACAATCGATTATAAACTTAACACAAAAAAACAGACTAGAAATGTGGGTTTGCATGCCATCATCCTTTAAAGCATAACTACAATTAAACGAGATAAAAGCTAATCTAATCTGTTATGGCTACCAAGAGTGTTAAACTATTGAAAATTCAAGAGAAATGTGACAAATATTCCGATTCTGCAGTTGTCTTGTTGATAATTTTGCATTTCAGTGTTACATTTTTTTCTGTTTTTAATTATTCTGATTTATTTCTTATTATTCTGCATCCAGAAGCAAAACCAGTTGAAAACCACTGCGCTGTTGCACACTGATATAGACTGTGAGTGTGGAGACGAGAGGGGCGGGAGGTTGGGTTATGATTTAATGGGGGGATGGGGGCAGCGAGTGAATAAATGAGAGTGGAAGATAATGACTTCTATTTTTTTCCTTTTGTGTGGGTACTAGACATGATCTCCTTTCAGAGTAGCTAAGTAGTTCCTCAGCTGTAGTGGTTTGAATCTTCCAGTCTTATAAATGCATCAGATGCGAGAAGCAGACAGCTGAATGTGTACGAGATGCATTTGCAGGCTCACAGATGATACATCAGCATTACTTGCGTGTTTTAAAATAGAATAATGAAGAAGTAGAGAGACATTTAGAAACATTACATTTGATTTATTCAGTAATTTGTATGATTGAAAAAGTGACGTCAGCATAGCATGCCAATGTTTTTGTGTGTGGTTGTGTCTGAAAATGCAGAAATCGTCCACGAGGATGTAAAAATGGGTTCAGACGGAGAGAGCGATCAGGCTTCGGCCACGATCCTCAGATGAGGTGCACAGCCCTGTCCGAGTTCGTCTGAGAAACAATCCTGGTCGCAAAATTTCCTCAGAGGTACGTCACGTTGCTGACCGTGCATGGCTTGTTTTTCTAACCGCTATTTTTAGAGAGTGACTCTGTGAATAATACATGACATGTTGGGTAATAAAAACATACAATTTTCCTTCTGTTTTTGTTCTGTTTGCTTGAATTAAACTGTACCACATAATAACCATTAGCTTGTTTGTTACTATTGAAGGTACATTAGTTGCGCGTGACTAATGGTGCATTGTGGGTACTGAATATGCTCCACGGCATGGTAGCCATCAGTTAGATGACTAGCCTGCGGGCCAGATGGGTTATTACTGTTATGGAGTGTAAGAGAACCTTTAGGCCTCAACTAATAATGGTTTTCCCCTCCTCCTTCCCTCTCAGGACATAAATAAACGTCTGTCTCTGCCTGCCGATATCAGGCTTCCTGATGGCTACCTGGAGAAATTCAGCCTCAACAGCCCCCTGTTTGACAAACCGCTCAGCCGGAGATTACGCAGAGTATCGCTGGTAATGCCTCTCCATTGGTTTTCCCTCTTATTTTCCCATCATTCTCTCTCTGTTTTTTTTTCCCTGTCTCTTTTTATGGCCAGTTTTGATTTTCCACTCAAATTAAGTGTTTTCATGTGGTTGTTCACTTTTATGTGGGTCATATCATATACTAGTTTAATACATTTTGTAACACAACTTAATATATCATATTTTATTAAATGAAATTATAAGTTCTTTAGTCTTTTAGATGCATTCCTCCTTCTACTGTTTCATTCTCGTTTTCTCTTCTCCTTGACTTGTATTATTTGTTCATGGTCACATTATCATTGCTTTGAAATCATTTGCGAACACACAGACAAGACAGACTTTCATGGCACGTCTCGCTGCTAAAACCGTTCTCAAAATATTAGTTCCAGAGTGTCATTGGAAAAAGAGTGAAGCTCATAAAGTAATTCCCCAAAAATCAAAATAAGAAATGCAGCAGCTCTATTTTTCATTGAAGAAAATTAAGCTTAAGTTTTAGGATCATTATCAGACTTTTGTTTTAGTTTACTTTTTTTGTATGCATTCGGCAGAGGCTTTTATTTAAAACTGATATACTTTTGTGTATATATATATATGTGTGTGTGTATATATATATATATGTATATATATATATGTATATATATATATATGTATATGTGTATATATATATATATATGTATATATATATATGTATATATATATATATATATATATATGTATGTATATGTATATATATATATATATATGTATATGTATATATATATATATATATATATATATATATATATATATGTATATGTGTATATATATATATATATATATATATATATATATATATATGTATATATGTATATGTATATATATATATGTATATATATGTATATATATATATATATATATATATATATGTATATATATATATATATATATATATATATATATATATATATATATGAATGTGTATGTATGTATGTATGTATGTATGTATGTATGTATGTATGTATGTATGTATGTATGTATGTATGTAAGTATGTAAGTATGTAAGTATGTAAGTATGTAAGTATGTAAGTATGTAAGTATGTAAGTATGTATGTATGTATGTATGTATGTATAAATAAAATACCTCCAAAATGTACAAGAAAGTCTTACTAAATTAAATGATATATGATTGTTGTAAATTCGCTATAGAATGTTTTTTTGTTTTTTTACATTGCGTTAATTTGAAAGAAAATATTCTTAACAGAATGTCGAAATCATATTTTCAGTTCATTATTATAAAATACTACAACTTCAGCTGCCCTTGATATGGTGTATAAACCCATATTCAGTGCTGTTGACACTCTGTGATGCGTTTAAACGCCTAATTTGTTACACTTCAGTTGTTCCCAATTTGTTGGAGAGGGATATTTAAGCTCATGTTGTCTGTGTGCATTATTTAAACCTCTGCGACCAGCACAGCCGTCTGAAATGGGAGCAGTGTGATTTTGGGTTTATTTTAATGAGTTCACATGAATGCCTTTGAAATTTTCCGCCCTGTCTCCCTGTGCCAAGTGTTGCTTTTTAGGACCATGTTGTGACATACTTTTTGTCTTTGTGTGTCTGCAGTCTGAGATTGGATTTGGGAAGTTGGAGACATACGTGAAACTGGATAAACTGGGGAGGTAACTTAACAGCACTGTTATTTTAGTTTTTATTTCATTAGTTTCATTAATATTTTGAATTAGCTTTTATCTTTATATTTTTCGTTTTTTTAGTTCGTTATTACTGTTATTATTGTCTAAATATTGCTATGTATATTTATTATATTTTCAGTTTTTAGTTAGTTAGCTATTCTAATTTTTGGTTTTGTTTTTCAACTAATATTTAAATAATATTTTAATGCCATGGTCTGTCTGAATATTTGATTCTGATTGGCTGAAAGGTGTGCAATAAAAACATTTAATGCACAGGTATTTCCAAGTCAGTTTAATCGCCATTCTATATTTACGCGCTGGTTCATTGAAGCGCAACATTTGGCCGCACAGAAACTTCTCAACACTGCCCCATGAGTTTTATTCATAAATTAGCTTTGCCACTGAATCGCTACATTATATTTCTGAGCAATGTGAGGGTAACACTGCTGGTTTTGAAGTAATTAAACTCACAGCTTCATAGATGTAGGTAATTCACACACATCTCTCATTTCTAATGCTTCTCTCAAATAAATGCTGTTCATTCATTCAAATTAGGGCTGTCAGTTAAATGCGTTATTAATGGTGTTAACGCAAACTCATTTTAACAGCGTCAGTTTTTTTTGCGTGATTATTGGCCTTTTTGGCCTTGCGAACTTTATCGTTTTTTTCACATGCTTTTGCAACAGGACGCGGCATGCGCCATTTTAATGGCTTGCGCCGCTGTGAGGGCGTTTCTGTTTCTTCATCGACCAAAGCGCAAGACCGGGGAAACAAAACATCAGGCACGCCGCACACACTTGTTGCGAGCTGGCCAAATAACGTTAGTAGGTTAACGTTACGTTTTGAGTGGATGATGAGTGCGAGACGCGAAATAAGATGCCAGTAAGATTCTGAATTGAAAGTTTACTTTTAAAAAGTTGCCAAATAGTTCCATAGATAAGAACAAAGTGATCTGTGTGTTTGTCGTTGTGAACTGAGCTATCATCATCGCAGCTCGTCCAGTCTAAAATACCACTTTGATAATGGCCAAGCACACACACACACCAGCCGATGCGAATTTTCCACCCCTCGTCAATATCAGGACCTCGACAGTATTTCTTTCACCCTTTTTGATGGACAGTGTTGCATTGTGTGAGAGATTATTTGCTCCAAGTGAGAATGTTAGTGTGAAATTGAACACAGTATGTCAATGTTGCTTTCAATAAAAAGATGTTGATAAGAGCATTAAAATGAGAAAAAGTAATGGGACAAAAAGAAATCAAGAGACATTTAGAATAGATAAAATGTGCGAATTAATCGCAAGTTAACTATGACATTAATGCGATTAATCGTGAGTTAACTATGACATCAATGTGATTAATCGCGAGTTAACTATGACATTAATCGATCGAGTTAACTGTGACATTAATGTGATTAATCGCGAGTTAACTCTGACATTAATGCAATTAATCGAAGCTAACTATGACATTAATGTGATTAATCGAGGTTAACTATGACATTAATGCGATTAATCGCAAGTTAACTATGACATTAATGCGAATTAATCACGAGTTAACTATGACATTAATGCGATTTAATCGCGATTTAACTGTGACATTAATGCGATTTAATTGCGAGTTAACTATGACATTAATGTGATTAATTGCGAGTTAACTATGACATTAATGCGATTAATCGCGAATTAAATATTTTAATCATTTGACGGCACTAATTCAAATACATTTGATCTTATGCACTACTTTATGTATGTCTGATATAAAGCGGGCAGAATGCCATATCTAACAAACCATAACTGATGAAAATAACCATAATTTGTATCCTTCAGTTCAAATATTGCTCTGGAAACTCTGCATAACAGCTTTAAGTTGTCAATACTGGCAAGTTACCATAAAAAGTGGGATAATCCACAACTAGCTGTGCATTAAACGCTTCACGTCGAGTGGTTCTTTGCCTTCCACGTTGTGCATTAAAAACGCTAGATTATCCTTGTTTCAATTGTATTTAAATGATGAATAGTTCTATTAATAGTTTTCGTTAATGATAATAACCCTAATTCACTGCCAGTTGTACATATGAGTTCTGTTCCAAAACAGCATTTTAACGCACCATAGTCACGTTCCTCTGCGTTATGTCTTTCTCTCTCTCAGGGCACATACCGCTACAGTATATAAGGGCCGCAGTAGTTGACGGATAACCTGGTGGCTCTGAAGGAGATTCGTTTGGAGCACGAGGAAGGAGCTCCATGCACTGCCATCAGAGAAGGTGAGTTACAAGCATGCCGTAGTGGATTGACACTAAAATTAGATCAGCAAACTACTGCCCCAAATTTCCCACATGCTTGTGCAGTGACCGACATTTGTATTCATATATGTAAGAGGTTCAAAATTAGCCAATGAATCCATAAATTCACTTTTAGCAGCTTTTGTTCAAGTCATTCAGTCGGTTAAAAGGGTTCTAAATGGAAAGCAGGATTTTTGGGGTGTTTTGAATAAAGTTTTATGTACTGTAACGTTTATTCGTTCCCAGCACAGTCAGACCATTAATTAAACTGCAAAAACAGGTTGTTTGAGGCTATCAAACCATATATTATACAAACTAAAGTTTTAAAGATACAGTATCAAAAGTGCATATACGTTTAAAAAAAATATATTTTGTAGCTCTGTTTGCCGCTTCAGACTAACTTTGTGTAGCTTGTCATTTTGTCCTTGTCATTTTTCAATGAATATTCATAAAGGCATGTGAAGTACTAGAGGTCACGTGTTTGTCTCTGTGTCTCCGCAGTGTCTCTGCTGAAGGACCTGAAACACGCAAATATTGTGACTCTTCATGACATCATCCACACTCAGAAGTCTCTTACACTTGTGTTTGAGTACTTGGTGAGTCACTCACGTCAGTATTTCACTGCACTCTATGCACTCTTTAGGGTACTCATGATCTCACACATGCAGTCATCTACACACCAGCGTAGGAGAAGCTATTTGGAAACTAGTTTGCCAAGCTGCATGCTACTCATAATTAAAAGTAGTTCAACTTAAGTCAAGTTACTCTTATGCAAACAACGTGGCATACAGTGATGGCATATCTTTTCTTCAGCTTAAGTGGTGGATTGATGTCTATTTATGCAGCAGCATATCTTGCATGCTCACAGCATTATGTGTCTGTGTATCTATTAGCATTAGCAAGACAAGCAAGTAAGGTGCATCAGATCTAGTCCGCCAAGACCAAATACATTTACCTTGCCATATTCAATTCCATGCAAAAACTGTTCAGAAAGTTGTCATGATGGAAATGATAGAAAGTTGTCATAACTCCATTTTGCTTATTTATCTAATCTTTATCTTCCTTTTGTCTCCTAGGATAAAGACCTGAAACAGTACCTAGATGATTGTGGAAACTGCATTCATATGCACAATGTCAAGGTAAAACTTGGACAAATTTTTCATTTCTTTTTCCTCATAATTGTTGTACTGTACATGTCAATCTGAGATGGTGTATTTATGTATTCGTCTGTGTGTTTTCCCGTCTCAGCTCTTCCTGTTTCAGCTGTTGCGAGGTCTAAACTACTGTCACAGACGTAAAGTCCTTCACCGAGACCTCAAGCCCCAAAATCTCCTGATCAACGACCGTGGGGAGCTAAAGCTGGCTGACTTTGGTCTGTAACACACACCTGGTTTAACTAACCCTTTCTTGCTCTCACTGTTTTTTTCATGGTTTGTGTTGTGTGGGTGTGTTTAGCCTAGTGGCGAATCAGCTGCAAACACTTAACCTCAGGTTGCTGTAGTTGCATTGCCTTTGTTATCATTGTACAAGTTCCTTTGCCAAAAAGCATGTAGTGCACAAAACGTCTTAAGTGGAGTTGATGTATAATGTCCTGTAAAGCTCTCGAAAGCTTGCTGAAACTGGTTAAATTTGTTTTTTGTTTGGTTTTCAGGTCTGGCACGAGCAAAGTTCGATTCCCACCAAGACCTACTCCAATGAGGTGGTGACCCTCTGGTACCGCCCCCCTGACATCCTCATTGGGCAGCACAGATTATTCCACTCAGATTGACATGTGGTGAGCATTTAAACTGATGATTTATACTTTATTTGTGGTATCAGTTATTTTTGGTGGTATTTATATACAATTTTGTTTTAGTATTTTTATAATGTGCTTTTGTCATTTTTATTTATTTGGGTTTCTATATAGCTTAATTTTTATTTCAGTTTTTAAAATTAATTTTAATACTTTTAACTTAAATGTATTTAATGCAGTTAGTTGACAAGGCAAAGTTTTTTGAGTTTGTTTTTTTATTTAATATTTATTTTGTATTTAACTTTTATTTCAAATACAGAATTTTTTTTAAGTTTTAGACAACAATTACAACACTGCTGATTATTTACTTTTACTGATTTAAATTACTTTTTATTGAATTGGCTATTATTATGATTTAATTATTTAATTTTTTTATTGAAAGTTGAGGTTTATTTTAAAAAATATTTTTAAGTTATTAAAAAATATTTTAAGTTAAAATCAATTTAATTAAAATTGAGATTTATTTTAAGTTTAAAAAAGTTTGTTTTTGTTTTTTTCCCATCTTGTACTTGTTGAACAACAGCTAGATGTCATGCAGTAGATGCCAAAGACCCGCTTTTGAACTTTTTTTTAACTTGACACGAGTAATAATTCGAGAACTGTTATCATGTTAGGAGTGATTATTTGTGGTTCAGTCTGGTGTTAATTTAGAGACCGGGTCTGATGGATTGAGCCAATGAATGATTCAGACATTACCTTTGTAGTCTTTTTATGTTATTCATAGAAAGAAACCGCTCATATGAGTAATGGTCATACATTACACTACAGTTTTATGTGCCAAGACAGTGTGATTCAATGTTGGTATTGTAAACTAATACTATTAAAAATCATTGTTACATTCACCCAGGTTGCAACAAGAGCCCTCCTCTTTTTTTATTTTTTTTCTCTTCCTTAAGAAAACAATGTTTTGCTGACCTTTAAAGATGGTGCGTAAAGCAAAAGCTTGTATTATCTCTATGTTTGAGTCCATCTTAAATCGTGCCGTTTCCTTTTTCAGCTTAAGCTTTTCTAGGTCAGTATTTCTAGCTTGGTTTGCCAAATTCATAGTGTAAATGGAGATATCAGATATGGGTTGCTTTTAAAAGAAGAAAAATTGGGCGAAAACGGGCATCAAGACCTGCAGTGTAAATGTGGCCTAATTGTAATAAGTTTAAGTACTGAAATGACTAAAAGTAGAACTGAAATGAAATAAAATAAACTAAAGCTTAATAGAAATCTTGATTTTTTTTATATATATAATAAAAATGACAAAAGCACAAAACAGAATTACTAAAACTTAAACTAAATTTAAATTGAATTAGCTTTTATTTTTCATGTTTTCTTTTTTCATTTAATTAATAAATACTATTATAGTATATAAATTATATTAAAATATACATTTTCCATCTACCTCTAATTCAGTTCAGGTTGCAAGTGCACACTTAAATGGTTAAAATGATTTCTTTTACCATGGTGCTGTAGATTGAAATAACAGTGCAGGAAACAATGTTAAAGGAGTTCACTTCAAAAAAAAAAAAACTTTTGCTGATAATTTATTCACCCCCATGTCATCCAAGATGTCCACATCTTTCTTTCTTCAGTTGAAAATAAATTAAGGTTTTTGATGAAAACATTCCAGGATTTTCTCCATATAATGGACTTCAATGGGAACCAAATGGTTAAAGGTCCAAAAGACAGTTTCACTGCAAACTGTTCAAAGGGCTTTAAACGATTTCAGACGATGAATAAGGGTCTTATCAAGGACCCTTCGAAGTCATGACTCCGAAATAAGATTTGTTCATTTTGATGAACGAGTTTAAACAGGAGAGTCATGAACGCTCATCACTGAACCTAAGCAAGGCGAGCATTTGTGCTTATAAAACTTAAAGTTTTTGATTTAATTTTTAAATGAGCGATCGTTTCGCCTGATAAGACCCTTATTCATCGTCTGGTGTTGTTTAAAGCCCTTTGAAGCTGCACTGAAACTCTCATTTGGACCTTGAACCGTTTGGTTCCCATTGAAGTCCATTAAATGGAAAAATTCCTGGAATACTTTCATCAAAAACCTTAATTTATTTTCAACTGATGGACATCTTGGATGTCATGGGGAGAGTAAATTATCAGCAGAAGTTTATTTTAAAGTGAACTACTCCTCTAATGTCATAGCTTCTGTAAAGGTGAAATTAAATTGAGTTTTAATGTCTCTTTGAAGGGGTGTTGGCTGTATCTTCTACGAGATGTCTACGGGTCGACCCTTGTTCCCTGGCTCCACGGTGGAAGAGGAGCTGCACTTTATTTTCAAACTGCTCGGTACTGCTCTCTCTCACTCTGCTCTTTCTGGCTCTAGATCTGACAGTTTGTCTCCGTGTGTGTCATTGTGATATTTATAAATCCTCCTGCGTCTTTTCACAGGTACGTCCCACAGAGGAGACCTGGCCTGGAATAACCTCTAATGAGGAATTCATCTCCTATAACTACCCCCAATACCGTCCTGACTGTCTCTCACAACCACACTCCACGGTAACAACAGCTGTCCTCTGGGCCTGATGCCTGAAACCATCCCCGCTCCTGTTGTAAAAACTAACGACACTCTGGCGGAGGTCATTTATTAAAGTTGCATTTACTCTCTTGCAGATTGGACAATGATGGAGTTGATCTTCTGTCGAAACTGCTGCAGGTGATTTGCATTTATTGAAATAGAAATTTATAGGAGGTGCAGATGGTTCCCACCTGAAACTCGCCCGATTAGATGAGCCAATGTTGCGATGTTAGTTTGGTCAGGAGGCTTGTGTTTGAACCACAGTGTTTGCATGTTTCTAGAAATCACACATACGAATAAGATAAGATAAGAGTATTTTTAATAGTGACACTTTTATTAAATTGTTGTTTTCTTGACAGAGTTTAGTTTTATGTGAGCCAATGTCAAAGTCAACCACATGACAGTTTAACTTAATTTTATGTCAAGTTGTCATGACAAAAACACTGACAGGTTATGATGTATTGGTTTATGTCAAGGTGTCATAACAAAGACATCTCAAACAATGTCATATTTGCGTTCAAAATGTCATTTTTAAGCGAAAGACACGTAATGACAGTTGTCAAACATGCATAAACCCTACTTCATATTCAAGACGTATGTCTGTCATGTCATGAAAGGTGTCATGTCAGTCTTATGCACACCCCTTCAAGTAAAGTGGTTACCTAAAAGTCTCTTAAAAAATGATGATTTAGGTGCAGATCATTACTGTGCAATTCAAGTTCAGGTCTCACTCCATTTTGATATAGAACTATAAATCAAATAAAAAAAGAAATTTAATTTTTTTTGTATTTTTTTTTATTTAAATAAATCAAATCAGTTTTTCTTTTTTTATGGAAGAAAAATTCTTAGTTAAAAAAAAAAAAAATATATATATATATATATATATATATATATACAATATTCTTCCAAATAATAAACAAACACATTTAGTTAAAAGGAAATGTAGCCACATTTAAAATACAAAATAACTTAATTTAAACTAAATGCCATTTTGGACTGACTTCTAAAATTTTTTTTGTATTTTGGTAGCTTGCCTTATACACTACTGTTCAAAAGTTTGACATTGTGCTCACCAAGGCTGCATTTATTATCAAAAATGAAGTAAAAACAGTAATTTTGTGAATGTTATTAGTTACTAACACTGTACTGTGTTTCAGTTTGAGGGCAAGAAACGGATCGCAGCAGAGGAAGCCATGAGACACCCGTACTTCCACTGCCTGGGAGAGAGAACTATCACACTGCCAGACAGTGAGTTCACGTACACACACACAGACACACACACACACACACATATCTCCTACCACAGAGATTTATGGTGCCAAATAACAGATGCATGCGCGATCACACACCTCACACTGACAGATAGAAATATTAAAGTGTCAGACAGAAGTCTCACACATACACACACACACTTAAGTTCAAAAGACTTTTAATTCCACCGAGCCGGTATGAGCTGTTCTGTATTTGCACTGAATCAAGTGAGTGTATGAGGAAATAAGCTTACTCTGACCCTTAACGGTATCACAGCACTTGTTTCTCTTCAGTGTATCAAATTTAACTGTTGAATTTCTCCCTCTCAGCTACATCAATATTTGCACTTCAAGAAATTCAGCTGGAGAAGGAGCCAGGAATGAGGACAAACTCTCTGTCAGAATCAGGTAAAACCACAGAGCGCCGATGAATCATGATGAGATGTGTGTTTTGAGCTTCATCCATCAGTGTACTGTGTGTTTGTGACCCCTTTGTGTACGGCAGCACGTCAACTGGCATTACTCTTAAACTGTCAGTTACTCTCAAGCTGTCCGAATTTTTATAGTCTTGTGAAAATCTGGCCGACATTCAACTTACATCATCATACAGGAAGACACAAAAGGGCTGTAAAGTGACCAACTGTGTTTTGTGTGACTTTTAGAATATAATTCTGAAGTGAACAGATCTGAAATCAGACAATTGGGTTAGGAATCAAAAAACAATATTTAATAAATTATTTTGATGATGGTTCCTCAACATCTGCATTCTTATGCTTTCGAAATATTCCTGCGCCATTAATCTAAATCTAAGAATTGATAATGGAAATCGTTAAAGGGATAATTCACCTAAGAATGTAAATTCTGTCTTTCTTACCCTCATACCCTCGTTCCAAACCTGTATGACTTTTTAATATGCTGAACACACAAAAAAAGATGTTTTGAAGAATGTCGGTTACTAAACAGTTTCGGTTCACATTGACCTCCATTGTATGAACAAAAATACATTGAAGTCAATGAGAACTGAAACTACTAAATAGCGTTCGGCAGAAGATCTGCTTTTAAGCCTTTACACTTATTATTATGGTCATTATGAAATCAAGTTTTTCATGTTATTTGTATGTCTATGTGGTGTTTTTAATATGCTCTAAAACAAACCATGTGCAAATTAATCTGTCAACACCTTTGCTGAGTATTTTCTCCTTGAAACTGCAGTGTACTAAAACAGTCTCAAATACGAGGTTTGAAACTGCATGTTTTCTACCAAATATGTCACTAATCCTGTCAACGTTAGGGCGGGGCTTTGCCTCATGATTTCTAAGGATGCTGATTTTTAGAACGCATCTGTCCGACTCTTAAGATACATGGTTTGTGTAACATTAGCAACACACTATTAGCTGTTTGATAATGTAGTCAAGCCAAAGGCTATTCATATCAATTACCGTTATGTCGACATTTTTTTTTGTTTCAAATTCTGAATGGATTATATTATAGACTACAAAGCGTGCTATGACCTCTCCCTTTATAATCACTAAAAAGCGATCACTCATCTCAGTATGAGAACTCACAAAGTGTAATTATAATCTTATTTACATCGCGTCTACATTTTGTTATTGAGAAGATTCGCGAGTGCACTGAAAAAAATGTTTTTAGCCATTTTGAGCGGTGAGTGGATTCTGACTAAATTAAACACCCTGATTGGCCACTGCATACAAGAGATCAACAAACATGTCTGTGATTGGCTACATTGCTCTCTACTGCAAAAGCAAGTTGTGTTTGTGATTATCAAAGATAAGTTTTAAGAAATAATCATTAAAATGTAAAGTAGTAGAAGTGTAAATCTGTGTACCTTGATTCTGTAAATTGCATAAAGCAGCCAATCAGATAAGAACAAGCAGTTCTTGCTATATTTTAGTTGTGTAATATACATCACATGGTTCTTCTGAGGCAGAACCTATCATTTATATGACTTGGGTGACCGCACTAATCCTATACCATTATCCCAGTCATAATCCTCCTGAATTTATTCATATTCATCATTAGAGAAATGAATTCATCATGACACAGCTCATGTTCTGTGCTCTCTAATACTTATCTTAGTTTCTCCTTTCCCGCTCTAGTGAGAGATGCTGAAGTACTCTCCTTCTCTCTTTATACCCTCCAATCTTTCTCCTTTTCTTACTGTATCCTTCATCTCTGACTGCCTCATTTTGATCTGTTTATACCTAAAGATTCATGTCAGGTGATCCAATCACACACCGTTATACTTGTGATGGCCCAAAATGGATCTTGATATCTCTTTCCATCCTTTTTCTTAATTCTTCATCAAAATTTCTAAGTTTATTTCTCGTGTAGACTCATTAAGGCACATTTATGTTGTCAGCGATGCTTTCTCAGGAGTAAGTTCTTGTTAAGCTCTGTGTATTATGCAGCTCATTCAGTGCTAACTCTGTTTTCTACTCTGTTTTTCCCACGGTCTTTCTGTCTTTTCTCTCCCCCTGCCTATTTGAATGTGCTTTGATGTGTTTTTTTTTCTTGCTTCACTGCGCTCCAGAGCTTTTGCAAAGATGTCTAAGGTTCCGGCATACCTTAGGTACATATTTGTCGCCCTCCTCTCAAGGCAGGAGGACACAAACACCAAAACCGCATTTCTTCCCTTGAGTTTCCTGTTCATCTGTACTGTCCTGTTGTACCCCACAGGAATTACATAACATCTTAATCACTCCTCAAATATTTCCATAAGACATTTTCTCTCTGAACAGAGTACGTACACATAGGTAGGCTTGAAGATGTCATGGACTCAGAGCTTGAAATTAAAAATAAATCAGTTTAAATCATTATTAGATGTTACATGCATCACAACATTAAAGGGATAGTTCACTTAGAAATTAATTTTTGATATGTTTAAGCTTAGCTCAAGGGCATCCAAGATATAGGTGTCTTTGTTTCTGCGGTATTTTGAATTTTGATATTTTTGGGTCAAACTGTTGGCTGTCAGTCATATAATGGAGGTCTATGGTCACCACCTCAAAGAGCATGCACAGAGAAGTCCAAATTAAACATGATTTAATGACTCGTAAATGTAAGTACACATTGATGGCCTAAGACACGAATCGAGCGGTTTGTGTGAGAAAACGAACAGTATTTATATCGTTATACCTCTTATAACCACAGCCACGTCCCAATGATCGCTTTTTGGCTAAAAAAGAGGTAAAAATCGATATAAATACGGTTCGTTTTCTCACACAAACCTCTCGTTTCGTGTCTTAGGCCATCAATGTGTACTTACATTTCACTCACTTCAGTCATTAAATCATTTTTAATTTGGACTTTTCTGTGCATGCTCTTTGAGGTGGTGACCATAGACCTCCACTATATGACTGACCGACAAGAACGGTTTGACCTAAAAAAATGCCCTTCAGGTAAGATAAAACACATCATAAAATAATTTCAAAGTGAACTATCCCTTTAAACTGATCTTGACCTGATCAGTCGTGCTTTAAGACTAATGCGTGAAATGCATTGGACTTGAGTTTGAATGTACATCAAAAAATAAATTTGCTGTGTGAATAGCCCTCTTTCCTCACCAAACAAGAAAACAGCCCAGGCTTCTCTAGAGCTTTAAACTGAGCATGTGTGGGCGGCACGTCGACATGTGTTTGGGTTTGGTGAGCTCGCCTACTCTCATGCCCAGTTCTCTAAATGAAGTTAGCGCTGCTTTTCTCTCTCTGTGTTATCCTTTATACCCTCTGACGGTCCTTACGAGTGCGTTCGGTTTTATCCTGCTATGTTGCATGCACCATTTAGCCACTGAACACTGTCTTTGTAGCCTAAACGTCCTCTTCTTTCTCTCCAGTCAACAGCATATCTCAACGGCAGAGTCTGCTCTTCTGAGGGCGCGTGGGGATGACGGACTGAGAGGACGCGTCGTGAAGACGAGGGATATCTGTTTTTCATTTCTCCGTCCGAGTCATTCGCTAGTCCTGTGGCATTATGTGTTTAGAAGGGGTCACTGTAGATGTTTACATGGAAAGGCTGAGGATGTTGGTTTGTGTACTTGTTTTTGTTTCAACTGATGATGCACTCCCCCGTTCACATCACGAACACGTTCTTCCCGTTTGCTGTACCTTCTCCGACGTGGTCGCGTCAATCCAGCCGCTGTAATCCACCAATCAGACGCTGAATGTTATTGGATGACCTGCTTGAGTGCATAGACTTCATCCTTTGACTGAAACCAATCAACCAGTTTTATTTGCAATACTTCTCAATTGTAATGTAAAAGAAGGCCAGTTTATGAAGGACCGTGTCTGTTAGTATCTGTCAAGAAGAAGCCAAGTTTCTCTAGTCTTCCAGAATAATAGTCCTCTTCATTAGTGTCATCAGCCCTCCCATCCAAAGATGAACATTCAGTACTATGCCAACACAATGGTTCTCCAGTCATCATCATCGATGCATTCACTTTTTGTATTCATCAGAACATTGCTTTTGTTTGCATAATCATTTCACTTTTAAGTTGTTGTTTACATGTTTGTTTGCAATACAGTTTGATAATCTAGAATACGGTTTCACCAAAGACCCACATGCCGTCTTTCTTTCCCTTGGTTTGATTTGTATTGAGCTTCCACTTCCATCGTCATGTTCAAGTGAACCCTCGATCAGCTGCACTGTGTGTCAAGGACATAATTATTGTGCAAAGCAACTTGTGTTTGTGTCGCATTAAGGATAGTCTCGACGCATTTCCTCCGGATGCCTAGTTCAGGCCTTGTTGATATCTCTTCCATTACCGCAGCTCTTCGGGCTGTCACTCGAGTTGAAACCCGAGCTCAATCCTTCGTCTGGTTCAGTCGGGGTGATGAGAACCCATAATGGGATGCCCGGGCGCATGCGGAGAACCGGTTCGAACTTGTATCTGGCTCAGGTTTCTGTCACTCTGCAGAACAGCTGAGTGCGGTGGATAATGTTCCACATCTCGCCCCGGTTGTTCATACTCCGCAGGTTTCAGAGCGCATTGGTGTCGCCGTAACACACCGCAAATTTAAAACACTACCGTCTCCTGGGCTGGCACGTACGAATCAGGGCCTCTCTGCACAATGTCGGCGATTTATGCAGTCCCACAAATGTGATTTATTGGGTAAATCTCTGCGGGGGGAAAAAGTCCAGGTGATTATTTTACACTAAAATTAAAAGAGAGAAATAATACATTTTATTTTGCTTCATGAAAACAGCTTATTTTTAGGACCATTCATATTTTTTGGTTTCATTTTGGATTGTGACTGTATTTTCATTACTAATAAACCCCCAAATTCATATTCCTTTAATGTGAGAATTGTTTCTGGATAAATAACAACCTTTTTTACACAGCATATTTAATATATTGTATTTTTTTAAAAGCATATATGGTGGTATTTGTTATACCGTCTTTGCTGATGTATATCATTTCACAACACCGTTTTACTGTAATACAGCATTATTTACTGTATTTAAAAAGTAGTTAACTTTTAAAAAACTCATTCCAAGATCATCTATTTTTCTTCAGTTCGAAAAGAAATGAAGGTTTTTGATGAGAACATTCCAGGATTTTTTTCCATATAATGGACTTCATTGGGGACCAAAATTTTAAATGAGCGATCGCTTCGCTTGATAAGACCCTTATTCATCATCTGGTGTCGTTTAAAGCCCTTTGAGACTGCACTGAAACTCTCATTTGGACCTTGAACCGTTTGGTTCCCATTGAAGTCCATTATAAGGAGAAAAATCCTGGAATGTTTTCATCAAAAACCTTAATTTATTTTCGACTGAAGAAAGAAAGACATGTGCATCTTGGATGACATTGGGGTGAGTAAATTATGTTTTTCTTTTTAAAAGTGAACTACTCCTTTAAGAGAATGATTAAACTTCCAGGCACATTACAGTAATTAGTGGAAATGTGCTTAATTGGCAAAAAAAATATGTCACCATGGAAAAGACAATGCAAAATACAATGTCTTATTTTCTCTATTTTAGTGTGAAATGAGACTGGATTTTTTTGTGTGTGTGCAAGATTCACCCCATTAGAGCTGAATGCAGAGGTGACTTGATATTAGTGATGATATTTTAGTAAATATATAATTTTTTAACAAATTAATTCAAGCAATCCCAAAAAGTTTGGTCTGGTGATAGATTGTGACTTCCCTTCCTCCTGCTGGAGATGACCTGTGAATACCTGTGCTGCATATATGTGTGTGTGAGTGTGTGTGAGAGAGGGGAATGCAGACTTGCATGGCAGTGTTGTAAAGTTGGAGACTGTGGTACTTTGTAAATAGCCTTAGAATGTTTTTTGTTTTGAAGATCAGAGAGTGCAATGAAGAAGATCCTCCTAATAATGTATAATTTTTAAAGCAAAGAAAAATATCATTTTTGTTATACTTATCATTGATGACGTCTGGTCATTGTTCTCTCTTTTTTAAATATGTAGTAACCAGACGTTACTACCATAGGAGACTCATGTGGTTGTAGATATTTGGTTTCGATGTTTGTTAGCGGCTCATAAAGCTTTCATCTGGATTATGGTGAAAGTGGATAAATGTGGTTGAGAGGAAGCCAACTGTTCATTACTGCGCAATAATTGCTCATTTTACGCAATAACTTCTTTTTTTAAACCCCAAAACCCTCTTGATTTGAAAGGAATTTGATACTGATTTTCGGTAAGCATTGCATGTTGTTAAATATACAAAAAGCAAACAATGCCAGAAATTGTCATGCAAAAACTCAAGGCTGTGGTCTTCGAATGGAATGAGGTTTTGATATGATTGCAGGTGAAATGCTTTTATACATGGAGACACTTTGAGCCAATATGGACTTCATACGTATGTTTCTTTTGTATAACTCAACCTTTTTGAATGGGCATTTTACGCTGAAACAAAATTTGATAATTGATCAGTGCAGTATTATTTGCTTTTAGCTTTTTTTATTTTGCAATTGTATGCACCTAAAAGAGCCCAAAGTGTGTGGATTTTTAGCCATTTTACTGCTCTTCTCCAGTTGGCGTTTGTCCATGTGTGAAGGCATGAAGGGAACAATGAGGTCTGCTGTCGTATAAAGCCGTTTAAACAACCACCTTAAGCAATACTCACTGTTAATGCACATTTCACAGCTCAAGGATCCTCAGATAGCCATAGTATATTTTCTGATTGACAGTAAGTAAATAAGTATGCGCATATGAGTGGTCACTCGTTTGAGTCTAGAGATGTTAACCACAAATAACAACTGTTGATGCATTGTTCTTAGTTCTTTATTGCAATAGTCAAATCTTTTCACACACGAATATGTGGTTGAGAAGTATGTTGAAATGGAAAACCTTTACCAATAATTACACTACACAACAATGACTGTTTCTTCATGATGCTTGTATGAAAGCTCATTTGCGACCAATTATAAAGCAAGACGTGGATGAAGAACAAAAACAAGCTGTAAAACATTCAGGTTGAGCAGAACAAATTATGTGAATCGCTGGCAATATAATCAATGTCCCTAATTTTGTTTTACTTTTTGTAACTCGTATTTAAATGTAATAATATTCATATTAGTGCTGTCAAAGTGATTAACCAGTTTGTGTGTGTATATATATATATACACGCATGCACACACTTGCAAACCTTTGTTATGTGGTTAATTGATTTGACGGCACTAATTCATACATTTTGTATGGTGATTACAAGCTTATAATATTGACCAGTACATTAATGACAATTAGTTACACAATGGGTCACTTGCTCTAACAAGTCTTTTGTCAGCTTGTTGATTTATTTTAAAAAAGCCTGAAAACCCAACAAACAAACTATAAAATCTCCACTTGTATATCACCCATAATTGGACACATTCATTTTTCACAAATAAAGATGGCTTAATATTGACTAATATATGCATGAGTTTTTGTGTTCAGCCACCCCTATAAAATATATATGCAAATCCGAAAGGTATACAAACTTGGTTTTGGAGCAACTTTGAAATGTGCCTTTCAGATTCAGTAAAAATAATAATACAGATGTGAAAAGTGATTAATTTTGGTATGAAAAGTTTGTTTGCATTGTGAATACAGTCGATAAATCAAATAACCAAGAGAAATGGCACCAAACTGATACCACTATGAAATATGACCCATATTTTTAAAAAACAATCCCTTCCTCACACTTATGTTGTAAGTGTGATCCTTTAAGCAAATCGTATATTGATGATTACATACATGGCTCACACAGTGACCACCAGGATGAACCTGAAAAGTGACACAAGAACTTATTTCAAATCCATATAAAGTCCTTCCATTGTGCATTGACAATATTTTTGTGATGTTCTTAGCAGCCACATGAGAATTACACTGCAGTTCTTTCTTATTTCAAGATTTCTGAGTAGTTAATATGCGCCTCAACATGTATTATACAGCAGCTTGATTTGTTGACTGCTTTTCAGCTTTTGCTATTGGTCAATGCCAAAGTTATCCGAAGCCTTGCATGGGTTGGTGTTTAATTTTTCCGAGGAATGTTATAATGCTGACACCCTGCTTTGTGTTTCTTACTGAGCCAGAGAATTACTGTTATAATAAAACCCACATACTTATAACCCCAGTATTCCCAGAGTCATCTTTAAAAATGTGATTATTCTGTTCATTAATTGTATCAAAGATATACAATTCAATAAAGGTATGTACATTTCTGAATAATAACTTGTACAAGGTCCAATTATTTGTGTCTTCTATGGGTTTATTTTTGTCTTCTAGGGGTATATAAATGCTTTTCTGTTTAAAAATAATTAATGAATGTGTGTGTGTATGTATGTATGTATGTATATATGTATATATATATATATATATATATATATACATACATACACATATACATATACATACACATACATATACATATACATATATACATACATATTATTGTCAGTTTAAAGATCTGTAAGATTTTTATGTTTTTAAAGAAGTCTCTTCTGCTCACCAAGGCTGCAATTTTTGGATAAAAAATACACAAAAATTGCAGTAATATTGTGAAATATTATGACAATTTAAAATGACTTGTTTATGTTAATATATATTAAAATATAACTTATTCCTTGAAAAAAAGCTGAATTTTCAGCATCATTACTCCAGTCTTCAGTGTCACATGATCCTTCGCAAATCACTCTAATATGATGATTTTATGCTCCAAAAACATGTATGATTATTATTCATGTTGAAAACAGTTTTTTACATTTTTATTTCAGGATTCTTTGATGAATAGAAAGTTCAAAAGAACAGCATTTATCTGAAATGGAAAGCTTTTGTTACATTAAACACTACCCTTGAAAAAAGTTTGGGGTCAGTAAGAATTTGTATTTTATTTTTGGGGAAATAAATAAGAAATCAATACTTCTATTCATCAAGGATGAGTTACATTGATCAAAAGTTACAGTAAAGACATTTATAATGTTAGAAAAGATTCTAATTAAATAAATGCTGTTCTTTGAACTTTCTATTCAGGATGATCATATATTAATAATTACATTTCTTGAACATTTTGATCTCTTTTTCAATTACCATAAAAAGGCGTCTGCAATTGTTAGGTGGATCACTAGTTACTAGTAAAGCTGTTTCTGTGATAGATTATTTCGCCTTATTCACCAGCAGCCTCTGAAATCTATGTTCGACTCTTCAGTTCTGTTGATTTTCAAGATGGCGCCGCTCACATCTCCCACACGTGAATTGTTCAGTGAGGCAGTTCGGTGTTGTTTCTGGAAACGTGGCCGGTGCTGCAAGTTAGTACATTTCATAACGTTACATTCCGAAAAATATATTATTCGTTGAATATTGTCATATTATTAGGCAATTTTCACTTTAATACTCACAAACCTGACTGCTAACAGGTTAGCCTGTTAGCGCTTCAAAGTATAAACACGAAATGATTCTACGATAAACATATGTGGCACCCTCGCTTTAATTCACGTCTTCTTGTCGCGATGTTTAGTCTAGCTACACAGGAATTGTGATTCTGCTCAGCTCGATGTGATCTTCCTCCTGGCAGAGGCTCTCACCAACCAACTTATGATTTCTAGATGTAATGGATTGCGGATTTAACGAGCTCAGTGTTTTTTCTGAGATCGCGGTCGATAATGGTTTTGGTGGAGCTTATAGTCAGCAGAAAGCGGAGTGGATGGTGGACGCGCTTCAGCAGTATTTCAACGACAACGGTCAGTCCCGTCTAAGTGATTCCCACTGAACACAGTGGGATATGTTCTGATGTGTGTGTTTCCCCACAGATGAGCTGATGCAGGACGAAGTGGAGGATTTCATCTCACACCTCATGAACAATGAATTCGACACGATGGTGGATGATGGCAGCTTGCCTCAGGTTTGCTTGCTTTTTGAATAGATTAGGATCACATCTGCATACAGATGGTTCATGTGTGTTTGAAACTCTTCTGGTCTTGCTCAGGTGGCACAGAAGGTGTGTGTGATGTTCCAGCAGTGTCAGCAGGGCAAACTGACTGACGTCAGAGAGCAGATCAACCAGCTGATTCTGAAGAAGAGCGCTGGGAGGGCAAAGGCTACACCTGCCAAAACACCTGATGATGATGATGATGAGTGTGAAGATGAAGAGGTACAGTGTGTATTTTTATATACAGTAGTAGGGCTGCAGCAAACGATTATTTTGATAATCGATTATTCTAACGATTATTAGAACGATGAATCGATTATTTTGCCAGCTAATCATTAAGTTTGGAAGGATTATTCAGATTTTTCAATTAGTTAAAACATTGAGTTATACATATTCTTACAATAAAATAAAAAATTGAAAATCAGTTCAGCTTTTGAAATAGTGGTTTTAATGAACTAGAGCTAACTAAACAGGTCATTCTCTTTAAGTTTAACTCAAATCACACACAAATGCTCTCTAAAGCATTGTTTAATAAGCCCACTGCTTTTCATAGAACTGAAACAGAAAAAGGGTCATTATTTCAGGACACAAAAAGGGTAAAATATTAATCTGCAAACCATTATTATAGATATAAAATTACAACGCTTTTTATTTGTTTTTTTACATGAGAATTGAGCTGACAGAGATGTTCCCATTCACCTTTTAATTTACAAAATGAAAAAGTAACTGCAATGATATTCTTCCTAACATCTCCTTTTGTAAGTCTTCATGATTATGGAACAAAATACAGGCAAGTAATAAGACTATAATACCTAATAGGGTTAGAATAATAAAAACAGCCCTGACTCTAAAGTTAAATCAAGCTTTATTCTATGCCAAATAAATCATCACATTACTGTAATTATATTATTATTGATGATATTATTACTATTAGTAGTATTGCATGATCTAATAAAGAGATTTACCACTAGTTTGAGTTAGCTCCAGCTGGAGAACATTCTAGCTCTCACTCGGCTCCTCTTTTGCCCGGATGTTTCCTCTTTAAGTGCTCGAACATGCACGTGGTGCTCCGGTGAAAAGCAAGTTCTGCCTTGCGTGTATTTCGCATGACAGCATTGTTGGTTTTAAGTTTTGTAAAACTTTTGCCAAACCTTGCTAGTTCTGATCTGTCGCACTCGTCATAATTCTGCGCTGTTTTCTTTTACCGCACTTGCATTTATAAAGGGCTGCATTACACTCTAGCGCCATGCGCGCAGCAGTCAAATCGCGATATGCACGTCCCTTACATTAGGTCACGTGAGATCAAACCACTGATTCGAACAACAAAGATATTTGTTCGACCATTTTTATTGTCGACTGAATCGTTGCAGCCCTATACAGTAGGTGTTTCTCAATGTCAGGTATACTTCCTTGGCAGGATGGGTCCTTCCAAGTAATTTCCTTCAGAGGCTAGGCGAGGGTCCTCTTTAGCATTCGGAGAACTTGTAAATGGAACAGGCTAGCAAGTGCACGTCATTGCGTCATTACATAAGTGAAAGGTTCGCTTCGGCGCTGCAAAAATGTGTACTGCATTGTTTAAACACACTTGACAGTCCTTATTTTGTCTTGTCAGTCCTATTAGAAATAAATAAAGTATAAGGGATAATGTATATCCAGGCGGTTGTTATAGTGAATACAACCCCGCAAACTCTAAAAGCAGAGGGGTCTTGATTGAATCAGCCTGAAGGGGTTGTATTCGCTGTAACAACCGCCTCGCTATACATTTTCCCACTTATAACATGGCTACCTACCAAATAAATCAATAATTTGACACAAAATATTGATTTAAAAAGGAGTTTATTCATTCAAAAACGATTATATTACCTGAGTGAACAGAACTACGTCCATAGCAACATGATCTAGCTGTTAAAACACATGCAATGGTAAAATATGTGACCAACAAAAAAGGCTATAACGTTATATGAAGTAAAAATGTAAAAGTTAATCACCAGTAAAAGGGAACAGCTTTAAATCCCCTCTGCAAATTTGAGCCGATATGTTAAATAGTTTAACAAACATTAAATAAATGGCTAAACTGAAATTATACTGGCTTACATATTTGAAAGCATATTGCCGTTGTCACTCCGAACTCCGCTAACGGTCGACATTTTTTAAAAAAATTTGAACAAGATAGCAAAGCTGCGCATGGGATTGTGGGTGATTTAAGAGCGCGAAGGCTACACATATGCATCCTTTCCTGTGTATGGGATATTTTTTCCGATGGAAGGACTCAGTCCTTGGTTGAAATTCTGAGGATCTCTTGACATTGGAACAGTCCTTTGACGGACGTCGATGACGTAGCATCCTCAAATTACGGCTTCCGAGGATCCTTCCTTGACATTGAGAAACGCCTAGTATCTCACAAAAGTGAGTACAGCCCTCACATTTCAGCAAACATTTTAATCTTCTCAAGGGACAATGCTATAGAAATTAAATGTGGATATATTTTAGAGAGGTCAATGTGTTGCTTTTATAGCATTATATGTTTACTGTCCTCTGAAAATAACTCTAGTGGGGCACAACCTAACGCAGTGGGGGGTTGAGTGGGGCACAACCTAACGCATTTTGGTTTTGGCTCAATTAATAAACAAATAACTAGGTTAGATTATTTTTTTGGTTTTTACCCTAAGCAACATACACATCTCTGCTACAAATGAACATTTAAAGTTTTTTCTAGGACCTACCATTTTTGGACAGTTGCACTGAAAGTGACAGAAGTGCTAAATGTTACAACTTACCCCATATGCAGGGTTAATTGTAACAGATAGAGGGGTTCATTGTAACACTTGTGTGTAACACACATAATTCAGTACTTTATTTTATTTGTATAGTTTGATAGTGTTTGTGCATCTGTATAGACAGATATCCATACATCCATCCCTCATCCAATCATCCTTCTATTGTGGATCAATATCATGGATAGAGACATAGAAAAGGGCTGCACAGTTTAGCAATAAATAATAATAAATACAATTATAAAATATTGCAATTGCAATTAAATTAGATTTGTGTGTGGCAGCTGCATGTACAATTATTAATAACAACAGTCATAATAGATACAAATGAGCTTAAAATAATTTATTGTATTAAAAACAGGCCATATTTTTAATAAACAAGTTATCATTCGTAGTACACTAAATTTTAAACATTTTAAATTCCAACATTGTTTGTGAAAGTCTAACAAAGTTAAATGTATAACTCAAACCTGAAAAGTTGTGGCTCCGTTTTCATTTGATTATCATTGTACACTTGGTGGCTTGTTTGTAACACAACTAACCCCGCTGTGTATTACATATTTTAACCCTAGCTAACAGTTGCTAGGAATTGCTTACATGTTTTAAAACGGTGCTATGTTTGAGCCAACAAGACAGTGAGGCAATATAAAGTTAGATTTGGAAACGTATACACCCAACTCAGAAACCAGAAATGAAAAAATTTACTTGCATGTTGTCAAAACACTCTGTCCAGTATCTTCACAAAATATAATCAAAACTTTCCGCAAATTTGCAGGAGAAAAGAGCGGAAAGACAACCTGCTGTTACATTTAACCCCGCGTTAGGTTGTTCCCTGTGTATGTATGTATGTGTATACACTCACCGGCCACTTTATTAGGTACACCTGTCCAACTGCTCGTTAACACTTAATTTCTAAGCAGCCAATCACATGGCGGCAACTCAGTGCATTTAGGCATGTAGACATGGTCAAGACAATCTCCTGCAGTTCAAACCGAGCATCAGTATGGGGAAGAAAGGTGATTTGAGTGACTTTGAACGTGGCATGATTGTTGGTGCCAGAAGGGCTGGTCTGAGTATTTCAGAAACTGCTAATCTACTGGGATTTTCACGCACAACCATCTCTAGGGTTTACAGAGAATGGTCCGAAAAAGAAAAAACATCCAGTGAGCGGCAGTTCTGTGGGCGGAAATGCCTTGTTGATGCCAGAGGTCAGAGGAGAATGGCCAGACTGGTTCGAGCTGATAGAAGGGCAACAGTCACTCAAATAACCACCCGTTACAACCAAGGTGGGCAGAAGAGCATCTCTGAACGCACAGTACGTCGAACTTTGAGGCAGATGGGCTACAGCAGCAGAAGACCACACCGGGTGCCACTCCTTTCAGCTAAGAACAGGAAACTGAGGCTACAATTTGCACAAGCTCATCGAAATTGGACAATAGAAGATTGGAAAAACGTTGCCTGGTCTGATGAGTCTCGATTTCTGCTGCGACATTCGGATGGTAGGGTCAGAATTTGGCGTCTACAAAATGAAAGCATGGATCCATCCTGCCTTGTATCAACGGTTCAGGCTGGTGGTGGTGGTGTCATGGTGTGGGGAATATTTTCTTGGCACTCTTTGGGCCCCTTGGTACCAATTGAGCATCGTTGCAACGCCACAGCCTACCTGAGTATTGTTGCTGACCATGTCCATCCCTTTATGACCACAATGTACCCAACTTCTGGTGGCTACTTTCAGCAGGATAATGCGCCATGTCATAAAGCTGGAATCATCTCAGACTGGTTTCTTGAACATGACAATGAGTTCGCTGTACTCAAATGGCCTCCACAGTCACCAGATCTCAATCCAATAGAGCATCTTTGGGATGTGGTGGAATGGGAGATTCGCATCATGGATGTGCAGCCGACAAATCTGCGGCAACTGTGTGATGCCGTCATGTCAATATGGACCAACCTCCCTGAGGAATGCTTCCAGCACCTTGTTGAATCTATGCCACGAAGAATTGAGGCAATTCTGAAGGCAAAAGGGGGTCCAACCCGTTACTAGCATGGGGTACCTAATAAAGTGGCCGGTGAGTGTATATATATATATATATATATATATACACATACACATAATATGAGAGAGATCAATATCAGATATTGTGAAATATTATTACAATTTAAAATAATGGTTTTCTATTTTAATATACTTTAAAATATGATATATTTTGAAGCTGAATTCTCATTAAATATTTCTAATTTGAAGAAATGCTGTTCTTTTTATTCATCAATTTATGAAATTCCAACATTTTTGATCAAATGAATACAGGCTTGATGGGCATAAGACTTTCAAAAACATTAAAAATAGTAATGTTTCTAAACTTTTGACTGTGTATGTGTGTCTATAGATGATAAATAATCTGCGAACATTTTTACTTGCAAACCTCATCCAAACGTCAACCTTTAAGATTGTAATCCTCTCACTGTGGTGTTCTCTCAGGCTATGGATTGTGCTGGAGGTGCAGAGGGACCGTCAGTCAGCAGCACAGCCGTGACGGAGCAGCTTCCACAGGACACCAGTCACCAGGAACAGGATGATGGATGGACACTTGTATGTAGGAAGAAGTAATTGGACTGATGAATTTCTTCATTTAAAAGACATTTTAAGGGCCTCTTTTACTCTGGATACTTCTCCATTTGAAACTGCAACAAACTCATGAAACCTACACTATCATGCATCTGATGTTTAGACTGTATTCAATACGAATGGATTACCTCACTTGGACCTCTTAGGGTTTTTTTCATAAATTAGTCAGGACTGTTTTTCCAGTGTTTTTCATGCGTGTATGACTTGTACGGGTCTGCTTTTGTTACCACGACTCTCAAATTTTCACTTTGACTTATTCTTTATACCCTTATTTATTTACAATTATAGGTTAATGCAGGCAATGGTCTTCTATCACCCCCTTCTGTCACTGCAGTATCACTGCAACTGTAAAATGCAGTGCTGGATTTTCCAGCTATGTCCTGTTTGACTTGTACACATTCTGATAAACTTTTGTAATTAATGTATGCTAAAATACTTCAACATCATGAAACATAATTCATTGTTTTTCATGTTTGATTACTAGATACAATGTTTAAACATGCTACAGTGTTATGGTCACCAGTAGAGTTATTAAAAAAATACTCTATCACATCCATGGTTGTAAGTGATGCTTTATTCTTCAGTACACAGGGTTTAAGATCTCAGGTCTTTACTGAATTTAGTCAAGTATTCATAGTGTTCTGTATGTTCACAAACGAGCATTCCTCACACATATTCGCAGACAAATAAAAGGTGAGGGGCTTTCTTTTCTTTTTCAATTTGCAGATGGCATGTCAAGGCACTATTTTTTTTTACATAAATATGTGACCCTTCTACACAATTAAATGACAGTACAATGAAACTCTAGAGACTACAGACTGCATCATGTTCAGAGATCAAAGCTTCTTTAAATAGATATAAAAAAGAAAGGTTTGAGGTTCTAGCTAAGTCTGTGCTCAGGATACTGTATCTCCAGTTTGTTTGACCTTAACAGTGAGTTTACACTCTGAAAGGTGGATGTGTGCACCAGGTGATCAGACGCAGTGAAAGAGGGTTATGAGTTGAGCCAGGGGTGCTGTAGACACTCTGAAGCTGTGGCACGCTTCTCTGGGATGAGCTCCAGCATTGTGAGCAGGAAGTCGCTGAACTGGGCCGCTTGATCCAGTGGCCATTCGCAACTTCTCCAATAGCACCTCAAACAAACCCCACGGCTTCAGGTTTGAGATGTGCCCGCAGCTCACCTACACACACACACGCTCAGTCAGAGTTCGAGTTTGTATACACCTTCTGGTGCTACTTGGACATGTCATAAGTGAAGTACCCGGGGTCATAGGGTGTTTCGGGTCTTTAATCTTCATACACCCTCACCTGGGCGACCCAGCCAGGGGTGATCAGTCTCCGGCTTGTGTCCAAGTGGCATGTTGCTCCACGTTACCCCCCTACGGATCCACATCCACCGAGAAGCCCTCTCTTGCGGCCTCTAAGATGTTTGTGGTGGCCTTCTTCAACTGTAGTCCTTTCACTCCAAGGAGTTTGAGGGTTCGCAGCAATGAGCGACCAGCGAAGCCTCGGCACCCAACCTCGACTGGCTCGCAGCGAGCTTTCCAGCCGTTGTCACGGCACTCCGAGCTGAGCTCTGCATACTTAGCCCTCTTACGCTCGTGGGCCTCTTCAATATGATCTTCCCAGGGGACAGTTAGTTCCAGGATGGCCCCTTGCCTAGTAGACGTAGCATTTATGCCATTATAAAAATAGTGGGATGAATGCTACATGATATCTCAATATCTCAGCTCTGGAAGGGTCTAGAGCCTCAATTTTTGCACAAAAAAAAAACATAAGGGGTACCACTGTCGTTTTTTTTTTTTTGTGCGAAAAAAAAAGTTTCTGAAAACTCTGGATTCTGATAGAGGGCCATGTGACTTAGACCTGAGTGCAAAAATGGAGGCTCTAGACCCTTCCAGAGCTGAGATATTGAGATCTTTATGAGATATTTGTGACATACTGAGATATTGAGCCATTATAAATATCTCAATATCTCAGCTCTGGAAGGGTCTAGAGCCTCCATTTTTGCACTCAGGTCTAAGTCCCATGGCCCTCTATCAGAATCCAGAGTTTCAAGAAACTTTTTTTTTTCGCACAAAAAAAAAACATAAGGGGTACCACTGTCGTTTTTTTTTTTTTTTTGTGCGAAAAGTTTCCTCAAACTCTGGATTCTGCACAGAGGCCATGGGACTCAGACCTGAGTGCAAAATGAGGCTCGAGACCTTCTCGAGCTGAGATATTGAGATCTCACGTAGCATTTATGCCATTGTAAATATCTCAATATCTCAGCTCTGGAAGGGTCTAGAGCCTCCATTTTTGCACTCAGGTCTAAGTCCCATGGCCCTCTATCAGAATCCAGAGTTTCAAGAAGATTGGAGAAACTTATTTTTTCGCACAAAAAAAAAACCATAAGGGGTACCACTGTCGTTTTTTTTCGGGTCAAAATTGAGATTTTCTTGAAACTCTGGATTCTGATAGAGGGCCATGGGACTTAGATTTGAGTGCAAAATGGAGGCTCTAGACCCTTCCAGAGCTGAGATATGTATGAGATATGTATGACATAAGGAGATATTGAGCCATTATAAATATCTCAATATCTCAGCTCTGGAAGGGTCTAGAGCCTCCATTTTTGCTCTCAGATCTAAGTCCCATGGCCCTCTATCAGAATCCAGAGTTTCAAGAAGATTGGAGAAACTTAATTTTTTCGCTCAAAAAAAAAAAACAAGGGATACCACTGTCGTTTTTTTTTTCGGGTCAAAATTTTGATTTTCTTGAAACTCTGGATTTCTGATAGAGGGCCATGGGACTTAGATCTGAGTGCAAAATGAGGCTTAGACCTTCCAGAGCTGAGATATTGAGATCTCATGTAGCATTTATGCCATTGATAAATATCTCAGCTCTGTATGCCATTATAAATATCTAAATATCTCATCTCTGCAAGGGTCTAGAGCCTCCATTTTTGCACTCAGGTCTAAGTCCCATGGCCCTCTATCAGAATCCAGAGTTTCAAGAAGATTGGAGAAACTTATTTTTTCGCACAAAAAAAAAACATAAGGGGTACCACTGTCGTTTTTTTTTTGGGTCAAAATTTTGATTTTCTTGAAACTCTGGATTCTGATAGAGGGCCATGGGACTTAGATCTGAGTGCAAAAATGGAGGCTCAGATACCTTCCAGAGCTGAGATATTGAGATCTCACGTAGCATTTATGCCATTGTAAATATCTCAATATCTCAGCTCTGTATGCCATTATAAATATCTAAATATCTCAGCTCTGGAAGGGTCTAGAGCCTCCATTTTTGCACTCAGGTCAAAGTCCCATGGCCCTCTATCAGAATCCAAAGTTTCAAGAAGATTGGAGAAACGTATTTTTTCGCACAAAAAAAAAAAAACATAAGGGGTACCACTGTCGTTTTTTTTTTTGGGTCAAAATTTTGATTTTCTTGAAACTCTGGATTCTGATAGAGGGCCATGGGACTTAGATCTTAGTGCAAAAATGGAGGCTCAGACCTTCCAGAGCTGAGATATTGAGATCTCACGTAGCATTTATGCCATTGTAAATATCTCAATATCTCAGCTCTGTATGCCATTATAAATATCTAAATATCTCAGCTCTGGAAGGGTCTAGAGCCTCCATTTTTGCACTCAGGTCTAAGTCCCATGGCCCTCTATCAGAATCCAGAGTTTCAAGAAGATTGGAGAAACTTATTTTTTCGCACAAAAAAAAACATAAGGGGTACCACTGTCGTTTTTTTTTTAGGGTCAAAATTTTGATTTTCTTGAAACTCTGGATTCTGATAGAGGGCCATGGGACTTAGATCTGAGTGCAAAAATGGAGGCTCTAGACCCTTCCAGAGCTGAGATATTGAGATCTCACGTAGCATTTATGCCATTGTAAATATCTCAATATCTCAGCTCTGTATGCCATTATAAATATCTAAAATATCTCAGCTCTGGAAGGGTCTAGAGCCTCCATTTTTGCACTCAGGTCTAAGTCCCATGGCCCTCTATCAGAATCCAAAGTTTCAAGAAGATTGGAGAAACTTATTTTTTCGCACAAAAAAAAAAACATAAGGGGTACCACTGTCATTTTTTTTTCGGGTCAAAATTTAGATTTTCTTGAAACTCTGGATTCTGATAGAGGGCCATGGGACTTAGATCTGAGTGCAAAAATGGAGGCTCTAGACCTTCCAGAGCTGAGATATTGAGATCTCACATAGCATTTATGCCATTGTAAATATCTCAATATCTCAGCTCTGTATACCATTATAAATATCTAAATATCTCAGCTCTGGAAGGGTCTAGAGCCTCCATTTTTGCACTCAGGTCTAAGTCCCATGGCCCTCTATCAGAATCCAGAGTTTCAAGAAGATTGGAGAAACTTATTTTTTCGCACAAAAAAAAAACATAAGGGGTACCACTGTCGTTTTTTTTTTCGGGTCAAAATTTTGATTTTCTTGAAACTCTGGATTCTGATAGAGGGCCATGGGACTTAGATCTGAGTGCAAAAATGGAGGCTCTAGACCCTTCCAGAGCTGAGATATTGAGATCTCACGTAGCATTTATGCCATTGTAAATATCTCAATATCTCAGCTCTGTATGCCATTATAAATATCTAAATATCTCAGCTCTGGGAAGGGTCTAGAGCCTCCATTTTTGCACTCAGGTCTAAGTCCCATGGCCCTCTATCAGAATCCAGAGTTTCAAGAAGATTGGAGAAACTTATTTTTTTCGCACAAAAAAAAAACATAAGGGGTACCACTGTCGTTTTTTTTTTCGGGTCAAAATTTTGATTTTCTTGAAACTCTGGATTCTGATAGAGGGCCATGGGACTTAGATCTGAGTGCAAAAATGGAGGCTCTAGACCCTTCCAGAGCTGAGATATTGAGATCTCACGTAGCATTTATGCCATTGTAAATATCTCAATATCTCAGCTCTGTATGCCATTATAAATATCTAAATATCTCAGCTCTGGAAGGGTCTAGAGCCTCCATTTTTGCACTCAGGTCTAAGTCCCATGGCCCTCTATCAGAATCCAGAGTTTCAAGAAGATTGGAGAAACTTATTTTTTCGCACAAAAAAAAAACATAAGGGGTACCACTGTCGTTTTTTTTTCGGGTCAAAATTTTGATTTTCTTGAAACTCTAGATTCTGATAGAGGGCCATGGGACTTAGATCTGAGTGCAAAAATGGAGGCTCTAGACCTTCCAGAGCTGAGATATTGAGATCTCACGTAGCATTTATGCCATTGTAAATATCTCAATATCTCAGCTCTGTATACCATTATAAATATCTAAATATCTCAGCTCTGGAAGGGTCTAGAGCCTCCATTTTTGCACTCAGGTCTAAGTCCCATGGCCCTCTATCAGAATCCAGAGTTTCAAGAAAATTGGAGAAACTTTTTTTTTTGCACAAAAAAAAACATAAGGGGTACCACTGTCGTTTTTTTTTTGGGTCAAAATTGTGATTTTCTTGAAACTCTGGATTCTGATAGAGGGCTATTGGACTTAGATCTGAGTGCAAAAATGGAGGCTCTAGACCCTTCCAGAGCTGAGATATTGAGATCTCACGTAGCATTTATGCCATTGTAAATATCTCAATATCTCAGCTCTGTATGCCATTATAAATATCTAAATATCTCAGCTCTGGAAGGGTCTAGAGCCTCCATTTTTGCACTCAGGTCTAAGTCCCATGGCCCTCTATCAGAATCCAGAGTTTCAAGAAGATTGGAGAAACTTATTTTTTCGCACAAAAAAAAAAACATAAGGGGTACCACTGTCGTTTTTTTTTCGGGTCAAAATTTAGATTTTCTTGAAACTCTGGATTCTGATAGAGGGCCATGGGACTTAGATCTGAGTGCAAAAATGGAGGCTCTAGACCCTTCCAGAGCTGAGATATTGAGATATCACGTAGCATTTATGCCATTGTAAATATCTCAGTATTCAGCTCTGTATGCCATTATAAATATCTACAATACTCAGCTCTGGAAGGGTCTAGAGCCTCCATTTTTGCACTCAGGTCTAAGTCCCATGGCCCTCTATCAGAATCCAGAGTTTCAAGAAGATTGGAGAAACTTATTTTTTCGCACAAAAAAAAAACATAAGGGATACCACTGTCGTTTTTTTTTCGGGTCAAAATTTTGATTTTCTTGAAACTCTGGATTCTGATAGAGGGCCATGGGACTTAGATCTGAGTGCAAAAATGGAGGCTCTAGACCCTTCCAGAGCTGAGATATTGAGATCTCATGTAGCATTTATGCCATTGTAAATATCTCATATCTCAGCTCTGTATGCCATTATAAATATCTAAATATCTCAGCTCTGGAAGGGTCTAGAGCCTCCATTTTTGCACTCAGGTCTAAGTCCCATGGCCCTCTATCAGAATCCAGAGTTTCAAGAAGATTGGAGAAACTTATTTTTTCGCACAAAAAAAAAACATAAGGGGTACCACTGTCGTTTTTTTTTTCGGGTCAAAATTTTGATTTTCTTGAAACTCTGGATTCTGATAGAGGGCCATGGGACTTAGATCTGAGTGCAAAAATGGAGGCTCTAGACTCTTCCAGAGCTGAGATATTGAGATCTCACGTAGCATTTATGCCATTGTAAATATCTCAATATCTCAGCTCTGTATGCCATTATAAATATCTAAATATCTCAGCTCTGGAAGGGTCTAGAGCCTCCATTTTTGCACTCAGGTCTAAGTCCCATGGCCCTCTATCAGAATCCAAAGTTTCAAGAAGATTGGAGAAACTTATTTTTTCACACAAAAAAAAAACATAAGGGGTACCACTGTCGTTTTTTTTTTGGGTCAAAATTTTGATTTTCTTGAAACTCTGGATTCTGATAGAGGGCCATGGGACTTAGATCTGAGTGCAAAAATGGAGGCTCTAGACCCTTCCAGAGCTGAGATATTGAGATCTCACGTAGCATTTATGCCATTGTAAATATCTCAATATCTCAGCTCTGTATGCCATTATAAATATCTAAATATCTCAGCTCTGGAAGGGTCTAGAGCCTCCATTTTTGCACTCAGGTCTAAGTCCCATGGCCCTCTATCAGAATCCAGAGTTTCAAGAAGATTGGAGAAACTTATTTTTTCGCACAAAAAAAAACATAAGGGGTACCACTGTCGTTTTTTTTTAGGGTCAAAATTTTGATTTTCTTGAAACTCTGGATTCTGATAGAGGGCCATGGGACTTAGATCTGAGTGCAAAAATGGAGGCTCTAGCACCTTCCAGAGCTGAGATATTGAGATCTCATCGTAGCATTTATGCCATTGTAAATATCTCAATATCTCAGCTCTGTATGCCATTATAAATATCTAAATATCTCAGCTCTGGAAGGGTCTAGAGCCTCCATTTTTGCACTCAGGTCTAAGTCCCATGGCCCTCTATCAGAATCCAAAGTTTCAAGAAGATTGGAGAAACTTATTTTTTCGCACAAAAAAAAAACATAAGGGGTACCACTGTCATTTTTTTTCGGGTCAAAATTTAGATTTTCTTGAAACTCTGGATTCTGATAGAGGGCCATGGGACTTAGATCTGAGTGCAAAAATGGAGGCTCTAGACCTTCCAGAGCTGAGATATTGAGATCTCACGTAGCATTTATGCCATTATAAATATCTCAATATCTCAGCTCTGTATGCCATTATAAATATCTAAATATCTCAGCTCTGGAAGGGTCTAGAGCCTCCATTTTTGCACTCAGGTCTAAGTCCCATGGCCCTCTATCAGAATCCAGAGTTTCAAGAAGATTGGAGAAACTTATTTTTTCGCACAAAAAAAAAAACATAAGGGGTACCACTGTCGTTTTTTTTTTCGGGTCAAAATTTTGATTTTCTTGAAACTCTGGGATTCTGATAGAGGGCCATGGGACTTAGATCTGAGTGCAAAAATGGAGGCTCTAGACACCTTCCAGAGCTGAGATATTGAGATCTCACGTAGCATTTATGCCATTGTAAATATCTCAATATCTCAGCTCTGTATGCCATTATAAATATCTAAATATCTCAGCTCTGGAAGGGTCTAGAGCCTCCATTTTTGCACTCAGGTCTAAGTCCCATGGCCCTCTATCAGAATCCAGAGTTTCAAGAAGATTGGAGAAACTTATTTTTTTCGCACAAAAAAAAAAAAACATAAGGGGTACCACTGTCGTTTTTTTTTTTTGGGTCAAAATTTAGATTTTCTTGAAACTCTGGATTCTGATAGAGGGCCATGGGACTTAGATCTGAGTGCAAAAATGGAGGCTCTAGACCCTTCTAGAGCTGAGATATTGAGATCTCACGTAGCATTTATGCCATTGTAAATATCTCAATATCTCAGCTCTGTATGCCATTATAAATATCTAAATACTCAGCTCTGGAAGGGTCTAGAGCCTCCATTTTGCACTCAGGTCTAAGTCCCATGGCCCTCTATCAGAATCCAGAGTTTCAAGAAGATTGGAGAAACTTATTTTTTTCGCACAAAAAAAAAACATAAGGGGTACCACTGTCGTTTTTTTTTTTCGGGTCAAAATTTTGATTTTCTTGAAACTCTGGATTCTGATAGAGGGCCATGGGACTTAGATCTGAGTGCAAAAATGGAGGCTCTAGACCTTCCAGAGCTGAGATATTGAGATCTCACGTAGCATTTATGCCATTGTAAATATCTCAATATCTCAGCTCTGTATACCATTATAAATATCTAAATATCTCAGCTCTGGAAGGGTCTAGAGCCTCCATTTTTGCACTCAGGTCTAAGTCCCATGGCCCTCTATCAGAATCCAGAGTTTCAAGAAGATTGGAGAAACTTTTTTTTTCGCACAAAAAAAACATAAGGGGTACCACTGTCGTTTTTTTTTTGGGTCAAAATTTTGATTTTCTTGAAACTCTGGATTCTGATAGAGGGCCATTGGACTTAGATCTGAGTGCAAAAATGGAGGCTCAGACCCTTCCAGAGCTGAGATATTGAGATCTCACGTAGCATTTATGCCATTGTAAATATCTCAATATCTCAGCTCTGTATGCCATTATAAATATCTAAATATCTCAGCTCTGGAAGGGTCTAGAGCCTTCATTTTTGCACTCAGGTCTAAGTCCCATGGCCCTCTATCAGAATCCAGAGTTTCAAGAAGATTGGAGAAACTTATTTTTCGCACAAAAAAAAAAAAACATAAGGGGTACCACTGTCGTTTTTTTTTGGGTCAAAATTTAGATTTTCTTGAAACTCTGGATTCTGATAGAGGGCCATGGGACTTAGATCTGAGTGCAAAAATGGAGGCTCTAGACCCTTCCAGAGCTAAGATATTGAGATCTCACGTAGCATTTATGCCATTGTAAATATCTCAATATCTCAGCTCTGTATGCCATTATAAATATCTTAATATCTCAGCTCTGGAAGGGTCTAGAGCCTCCATTTTTGCACTCAGGTCTAAGTCCCATGGCCCTCTATCAGAATCCAGAGTTTCAAGAAGATTGGAGAAAACTTATTTTTTTCGCACAAAAAAAAAACATAAGGGGTACCACTGTCGTTTTTTTTTTTTCGGGTCAAAATTTTGATTTTCTTGAAACTCTGGATTCTGATAGAGGGCCATGGGACTTAGATCTGAGTGCAAAAATGGAGGCTCTAGAACCCTTCCAGAGCTGAGATATTGAGATCTCACGTAGCATTTATGCCATTGTAAATATCTCAATATTCTCAGCTCTGTATGCCATTATAAATATCTAAATATCTCAGCTCTTGGAAGGGTCTAGAGCCTCCATTTCTGCACTCAGGTCTAAGTCCCATGGCCCTCTATCAGAATCCAGAGTTTCAAGAAGATTGGAGAAACTTATTTTCGCAGATGAAACTGGAATGAATACATTTGTACTACAA